>CAFUXE010000697.1:58795-97344 GCA_903364295.1 Serranus cabrilla
CCAGCATGAAAGGCTCGAGGATGGGGAGCGAGACATGAGATAGCTACTGCGGTTGTGATGGTGCGCTGCAAACCATCATATGAAGCAGTGTTCGTTTACGAGGCTTCCTAACTGCAGCTATGAACACTGCATTTGTGTCAGAGCAACCTGAAAAGACCTTTTTTCAATGGCAGCAGGCTTTGTCTCTCTCTCCTCCACCTCCGATGAGTACCATACTTGAGGCAGTCCCTTTTCGGGCCTTCTATTACATTAATAGCTTGCTTATAATAAGGCCAATTTATCATTAAATACATGTGTGTTTCTGTCTTTGAATGTGTGCAGGTATGTGTGAGTCTGTCTGCTTTTATGTATATATACATGTGTGTGTGGCAGGTTTATTTCAGTGGAATGCTTCCCTGACCAAGGACAGCAGCTGGTATTCAATGGATACCAAAGAGAAGAAACAGAGACAGCCAGCACACCCCTCAGCCACCTGTGAGCAAAAGCACAAAGAGATGAAACTGAAGGGAAAAGAGGAGAGAGACAAGATAAGGGCACAGGCGGATTAGGATGCACAACTGATATTCAGAGGAAAATAAGGGAAAGAGAGCTTAGCAGCAGACAAAAAGGAGAGAAGAGAAAGGTCAGGGATGAGGTTTAACCAAGGGAGAAAAGACATGGACAAGTGAGTGAAAAGTGGAACAAAAAGCAATGTTCTTTGAGTTATTTGAAATATTTCAGCAGTTCAAACTTCCCCTGAGGCTGAAAAGACTGCAAAACATATAACCTCTGTTCAAGTTTATCATCATTTTTACCTTGCTGCGTGCAGTGAAATGAAAACCCTTTCTCATGGCACATTCTGTGCAAGATTAAATTGAAAAAATAAAAACATAAGAAGATGTGGAATATTAACAGCAGCTGCATTAAATGACAAGTGCACTGAATTCATATTTCCCTTGGTATATAAATTTTACGCCCAAAGAAAAACTCTTTTCAGCATGACTGAGTGTCTGAACAGTATATATAGGCCTTCTCCGTCTCTTCTTTTTCAAATTTGGCTCAGCTTTTTTAGACACAGAGTTTAGTATGGCTGTGGGTAAAGCACAGACCTCATGCATCAGCAAAATCCCTGACAAGGCAATATCAATGAACTGTAGCTCTGTTATCGTACTAATGCACTCCCCTGTCTCCTGATGGCACAAAACTTCATTATTGGAAAAATGTTCACCTTAGGTCAAAAGATGTTGGGAGCTATAAATACAAAGCAGCATGCACTTTTAATCTGGGAACAAAATCCTCTTCAGTAAATGTACATTTGTACTATAGGGAGCCTCTGCTTGATGTGTCAGATATGTAGTATAAAGAGTAAAAAGATGTTAAAAAAAATTGCAGCATAAAGTGTACAATGCCTTAAAATAGAATTTGCTAAAGCTGTGTGAAAACCCCAGGGACACCTATTTCTAACCTCACACAGAGTCCCGAGGGGAGTATTCACAGAGGACTGAGTAGGAGGGACTGAGAGTCTGTGGCTTCTCTCGGGCTCAGTGAAACATTAACCCACAGTAAATCCTTTTTGTTCAGGATCAGGAATCAAACATCTCCATACGGGTGAAAATCAAACATGTCTTTGTGCGAACAAGCTGACGAGTTGAAAAGCCAACCATCCCACTGAGCTTCTCAGCAGCCAAGAATCAAAGAATTAGCCTCGGGCTCGCCAAACATTGGTAATATCCATATTCATAATGGAGATAGCTGAGGCGATAAGACTCCATCGCACAACACTTCCATAACTGCTTGCAACGAGTAGATAATATGCCACTTTTCACCACAGATGAGTGACGAGAAGCAGGATGACAGCTCATCCTGTTTATCTCTCTATACAGCAACAAGTAGATAACTGCTTTTGTGTGACACTGTGTGAGTGTGTATGATGCTCTGTAGCAGCAACCAATGCTGATGTCCACCGCTCATTTAAATCAATGTGAAGTGCAGCCGCTCACTTAACAGTGTGGTTAGGAGTCAAATGGTTTCATGGACTTCAGCCAGTTTTCCCTGTTTGGACGCCTGCCAGTATTTATGCAAGCAAAGAGGCTGTTAGATGCATGGGAGCGTGGTATGTAGACAGTTTTAACCTGGACTGCATTAAAAAATAAAGGTTGGGTTATTCTGTTGGCCTCGAGGGCTCCAGACACACTGGCATTAAATTTCATGCGAGACCAACACTCGCTATAACATTCCTTATATGCACATTCAGTGGATTTGCTTGCGGGGGAAGTAAATCCACGATTTCATGTCAAGGTCAACTTTGGTAAACTTTGACAAAACAGCGAGCGATTTTGCCAGTACTGACTTTTGAGCGAGCAGAGAGCTGGAGAGTTAAGCCATCACTGCTTATTAGCTGTGCTTTACAACCCACTTCCATTCAACCTCCTCTGCTGGAGCTACCTCGACAGATACTGAAGCTTACAAAACTGACACATGACCAAGATCCAGGCTTTGTCTTCATGTTTTTACATATTTCTGAAAGGGATGTTTCTCAGCACCTTAAAAAAATCCCTGCATATGACTTGTTTTGCAAAATATTTCTGGTCTCTCATCAAAAACATGAATGTTCTCCACTGCAATTTTGCTGACGTAGAATAAAGAAAAGACACTAATGTGGAGTTTAAATGGTGGAAGGGTCAATCAAAGAACAGGGTTTGTGTCCCAAGTAAAACACTTTTTACGTTACTTCCATGGCTCACTTCATCCTGGTAACTACTTCACTTCCAACATTTACATGCATTTATTTACTGTTTAAACTGTCTGTTAATACGTATTACCAGGAAGTTTTGTTGCCCTATACTTAAGTCAGTGGTTCTGTAGCCTAAATTCACAGAATCTGCAGCCTTTCCACACACAAATAAAACTATGACTCTTTCAAAACATAGAGCTTCAATAGTTTTCTACAGAATAAAATAACAGTAACGATAGTTATACTTCCACACAGAGCCTACCACATCTGTGTTTTTAGTCAAGTGTGGACTAACAGGGTCAAATTCAATACAAATTCCTGTCCAATGACATCATCAATTGTCCTGGTGTTTATACAATGTGAAAGCTACAGAGCAAGCAGGACTATGAGACCAAATACTCCACAAGCAGGTCAAAGTCCAGCGAGATCCATGGCACTTGTGGCCGGCTACTGCTAACAAAACAGCTCATAATAAAGCACGGGCTCGACGCCTCACTACAGGGCTGCCCAGTCAGAGCCCAAGGGGCCACGTCTAAGACTACAGCAACCTACCTCTGCCACACAGCATCAGCAAGCTTGTAAAACAAGCTGTTAAACTTTATCTGCATCATAACCATTGCTATAATGCACCACAGATGCCGGAAAATTCAAAAAACAGATTTCCCTAAGGGTTTTTCTGGATACAAGTCTATTCTTTGTGCCTGTGTGTTGAGATAATCTCCATGCTGCCATAAAAAAGAAAGTGATAATTTATTTAAAAAAAACTTCAGACTCCACATAATCAGTTAATAAAATGAGCTGATGCACCTTCCAGAGCTATTAGAAGTAGCACTCAGACAGTGTGCCTGCATACTGAAAGTGTACATACTGCACTCCTCCAGATTGAAACATCCTATTAGCCTGCACATTCACAGAGCCATTAGCATTTAAATATGCAGGAGCTGTGCTCCTTTCAAAATGCCATTTTTACTCTGCTGCAAGGAGAGTTCTCCAGTTGTCATAAACAACTTTCTTTTTTTTTTATTCAAGGACCTTTTCAAATGTCAGGGCCAATCAAACACAACACGACAGGTCTCTGGGTGGAAAAAAAAATACAGCTCAGAGGGCAGAGAAGAAAAGCGGACTTATCATGCATATTCATGTGGCTGGAAGGTTCAATGACTGCTGTCTCTGAGAATTGTGAGGAGTGGCAAAACAGTTTGTGTGGTAAGAGACAGCTGAAAAAAAAGTAAGCTTTTAACTCTTTTCTCCCCTGCACCATGTCCAAATGTCAATGTCAAAGACCCACAATGGGCAAAGCTCTGTGTGCCCACAAGTGACTCCCAAAACCCCAACTCCAACTCTTTGTCCCCCCCTTTCTCCCTGTCAGCAAATTCAGCCAGAAAAGTTTTCTCTTTGAAGTGGTGCTCAGCAGAAAGGCAAACAAACAGAGCCATCTCTCCACTGGCCAGAGCCCACTTCAGCATTTTAGACATCTCTTTCAGTTTACAGCTTGCCTAACATCAGCAGGATGGATCCTCCTGACACAAGTCTATGTCAGCTGGACTGGAATAGGGGCTCTGCTGAGACACAATGGACCCCTTCCTCCTCCTCCTCCTCCTCCTCCTCCTCATGCCCACCTCCCTCCTGAGATGCTGAGACAGGAGAGAGCGAGTAGGAAGGAAGGAGCAAAAAGAAAAAAAAGAGGAACTAAAACACAATACATATGCCTGTACTTTCAGTCTGTGTGTGTACGTGTGTGTGTAATCCTCTTCAAGAAACTTCACCAGCTCGGACTGAGAGAGAGAGAGAGAGAGGGAGAGAAAGCTGCACGCCCCACTGCTATCTTCCTCTCTATCTGTGTCTGTCTGTCCCTCTTCTTCACTTCCTGCTTCTCTTCATTAGTCTGTGTCTCTCTTCTCTGGCTCCAGCAAGGCACACTCATCCAGGAGGACATTATTAGCTGTCAGCATTAACAACCAGCGTAGCAGCAACAGCAGCGGCAGCAGAGTCGGTTTCATAACAATGCTCACAGAAAGCCTCTTCTCTGCCCCAGCGAGAGGAGCAGGCAGTCAGGACAGCCTGCTGCGTGCAGATGGTGCTTTGTCTCTGCTAGTTCCTGCAAAAGTGACACGCAGACACAAACGCGAGCACACATGTACGTGCACACATAGTTGGAAGACGGTGCCACTATTCATTCCTAATCCTCTGTGGTTTGCATGAAAGTTAATGGCAGGTGTTTAAAGCTCTGGCGATGCCAAGAGAAGGAAGGGGAGGTGAGTGGGAGAAGATCAACTCTTTCCTGCTGGCAAACACACACATGCTTTTCCATGTTGGAAAGACAGTGTATTACATCCCTATTAGATCTACATACTACGCCCCTTCATCCATCCTCATCCCTCCCCCCCTCTTCGCTTTATCTATCTCTGGCATAATGTCCGTGCATGCAGTTGAGAGCAATTAGGACTTCTTTGGAGGAAAATAGCCAGTCATTAAGGAGGAGCAGGGACTCCACAGTGTGATGGTTTACGCCAGGTGGGAGGCTATTAGATGGCCAAGTGGTGTGAGCAAACTCCCATGGTCATAAATACAGGGAACAGTAAACATTCCCCACGACCACCAAGCGCTTTCCTACAATAATATAATGAGTTAATAATTTAGAGAAATGCTCATTTACGCAACCACAACATACTGAATCCACACTCACTGTAATGTAGGCTACAGTCATTTAAATGATTGGACTTTTCACAGCAAAAGCACAGGCGTTACTAGTCACATTAAAGATGGTTCTGGTCTATTCAGGTGTCTCAGTAAGCCATGACAGTGTGACAGTGAGCCTGCACGCAGGATACCTGGAGCCTGAGACTGAAGCAGCTACTGTAGATGGAATTTAGCAATCATTCATTTTAATATATTGCACCTGTATTTTCTGCTGTGAAACGTCTAAATGTTTTCCATGAAAAAAACCTCAACTATCAACAATTTTGATGATCAAGTAACATTCACAGGTTTCAAAGTTTCGAATATTTGCTATTTCACACCATGCATGGAAATCTATCTAAAAAATCTGTGCAGAAAGAATTAATCTGTAAAGAATTCTTTCCCCTGCAGAAATATATGTTTGACCAATGAAATCCAAATGTTTGGTTTCTCAACTCCCAATACTGAACGACGAACACTGCAATGGCTACCTGATCAAGCAAATAAATGACAGTGTACGGTATGAGATAGCCCAGCAGCTGGAATAAGACGCTAGATGCTAATGTGGCTGATGTTGCAGAAAATAATTAACACATAAATGTGATGCTAACGCTAGCTGTTGCGGCTATACCTGCTCTGTTGTCATGCAGAAAGTTTGCATTGATTGGATTTTACATATTCCTGCACCAAATCTTCACATCACTCTGGTTGAGAAACAGCTTTAACTCTGTTGTGCATCATTGTTAATTGAATATCTTGTAGTTTTTAATTGCTAGTCAGACAGACCGAGTGATTTGCAGACATCACCCTTAGATCTTAGAACTTTTGATGGGTATTTTCAACATTTTCAGCCAAAAGACTAATTGATTAATCAAAACGCATTGTATCAATTATGAAGAAAATCATTAGCTGCATCCTTTAATGACAATGTGAGTTTCAACTCAAAGAGAAAAATCTTCAAAGCTCAAAGATCTTAAAGAATTAGGATCAAAGCTTTATCGTAATTTTCTACACAAGTTGCAACACCATATCTACAAGTTGCAACAGCACACTGCATGTAAACACTCCGAAACACGATGTGCAAGGAAATGATACAGCAGCCAGACCAATAATAAAAATCTAATACAAGAAATAGTGAAACTTCTTAGTTTATCCCATAATATTTATGATTTGGCAACAACATGTGGATATGATTCTGCAGTTTTATGTTTGATAGTCTCAATTAAAAATCTTAATGCTTTTAAATACAAGCAGTGGACCATAATTTGCTTGTTTTTTTGGCCACTACGCCAGCTGAAATGGGAATGACTATTAAATACATTATTTTGGATTGGCAGAGCTTACAAACAGGCTTGCAGGATGCCAATGTGGCAGGAGCAAGCTACAGAGAAGCTGTGAGAACATGAAAAATGACTTTGGCTGCACTTAAGAGCAAAATACGGAGGATGTACCCATTTCTCCATACTGTATATATCATATCGGTGGCAGACGAGAGTGCATGTACGCTATATCTTCCAAGCACACTGGGAAAACAGGTCCTATCAGTGAGGAGAATCAGACACCTGCTGCTGTCTGGTGCAGTCCACAGCCACTCTGCCAAAACTATCCTTCACAACCACAAACAAAAAACTGACTCAGAAGCAAGTGAGACACAACAGAGCAAGGAAAAACAAGCAAGAAACAGGTGCTGGAGATTTGCAGAGTGTGCCAATTACACTAAACACACAGTAGATTTTAAAATGTCTGTTCTTTGAGACAAAACTATTACCAGCCAGCATGAGATGCAGTACAACAGTTGCTCAAAGAATAACTAAAGTACAAGTGTTCCCAAATGCCTGTGAAGCGCGCGGTTCTCTGTCATTCGTAAAGTGCCCGACTTCACAGAACAATCTTTGTTTTCAGCATCAAAGCTTTAATGCTATCTGAGAATTAACTTATACGATATCTAAAGATCTGCATGAGGGACATTTTGCAACATGTTTTTTGAATCAAAGAACAATGTTACACACTCAGGTATTATGAATCTATGAAAAAGGCTAAATTGGCTATAACTGGTACCACAAAGAAAGAAGGAAAGAATGACTTAAAGAAAGATTATTCACAATCACGTGGAAAGCCTACAGATAAATCCTAAATCCTCCTCCTGCTGTGATTCTGCAAAGCAGTATGTCTGAGTGACATCAGGCTGTACATTTGCGGCCCCTTTGCAGATGGCACAGTGTAATTTCACACCCATTACCTCCTCTCCACAATGCATAGCACAATCACATGACAGTAAAATCCTCTCAAACCAACTCCTATGGGAACTTTTAGAAGCCGTTAGTGGCCTGGCCATTATGGGAATTCTCAGAAGAGTTCACAAGAGCTATTTCAGCAGCGTCCAAATTACTGTGTTAAATGGAGTATTAGGCTCCGAGAATATGATTAACCAATTGTAATTGCTTTGCTTCCGTGACTTCAAAACAGACAGTCAATGCACTATTCAGATTTTGTTCTGTTGCTGGTGCTTTTCCTCTTTACAAAGTAATCATGTCAACAAAAAACAGGACGCCGCAGCGATGAGAGAAAGTCTCACAGAATAAATATAACATCCATTCTCCGTCCAAAAAAAGCGCTACGCTAAATAAGAGAGTGGTGAGCGACAGTGAGAGACGGCACCTGTGCTTTCAAAAACCATCATCTCATCCTGCATCGGTGCACTTGCTCCCCCCAGCTTGCCTCTCCGCTATCTGCCGTGTTATAATACAGCAGAAACAAACAAATGAGTCCCTACACAAGCATGTTGTACAGCAGATCAGCCATGTACAACAGTGCTCTCTACAAGCACAAATCATGTTCGTAATCACAGTACACCGACTCCACCAGTCACCAGGGAATATCTGTTGAGGCAAATGAGACTCCTGATTTCCAATACAAACACATGAGCACAAACCCTCCACACGTCTGCAGTGATAGCTACCATCAAGCAAAAAGCGTATGCATGATATCATAAATATTAAAGCGCTGGTTTTGCATTTTCTTGGCATTTTTCCTCCTCTGCGATAAATCAAAAGGCCTGATAGGAGCTGCCATGTACATAGCGATGCTGCCTGTGATGAGTTTGCCTTGGGAGGCCAGCTTTTCATATCTGAACACATGCAGGCCACAAAGACGTGAGAGGAAGTTCAACCCCCAGCGGAGTTGAAGGCGGCGGATGAGGGGAGGGATAGGGAGGGTGGTGTAGCAGGTAGGAAAAGGAAATCCCTGTAAGCAGTGACAAACTTATCAGAGCTGTATCTGTTGCATCAGCAGCAGCTTAAGACACTCCATGAGCTCTTGAGATGATCAAATGTTCTAATAAACGTCTTAAATGCAAACATTGTAAGGGTGCAGGCCATGGCCTGCATATCATTAACAAAGGCCTTTTCTCTGTGGGCAGGCTGCACTCTAAGTTCCCCTGCCTGTTGTGACAATGCCCACAGGGGGAGAGCAGATGTCCGTTGCCAGCAGCACATCTGCATACAGCCTCAATCCCCACCCCTTCACTGGCCAGACAATGGAGCCGCCCTCCTCCTCCTCCTCCTCCTCCACTTGAATCTTTCTTCCACTGGAGCCTCCAAATGCAGTAAAAAATAAAAAAAGAAGAAGAAGAAGAGGGAGAGTTGGGAACCAATGCCCACTCTGCTCTGCGTGTCAAAACTGTGAAAATCAAAAAGAACATCCTCCAGCTTTAAAATGTGCAGGTGCTCACATGGGTGCCTGATTGGGTCACTAATTAAGCACTCATTAATTAATAGGCCACAGATGACAAGTGGAGTTCAAACTGGATGGGTTTGGTTGTGCACATGCTAGCAAGAAAACACACTTGTGCCAAACTTTTGATCACACTCTTCTGCATGATCGCAAATGTATTTTCGAAAAGAAGCCTATCAATATAAATAAAAAGAATCGGCTATAATTGCATCTTTAATATGTTCGCCATTACCTTGTAAGTGCCCAGCTCATTAGGAACTTAATAAAGCCTATTCCCACATCACTATGAAGTGTATCGGCTAATGTCTACTCCCACCCTCTCTTGTCCCTCCTTGCTGATGGCGCAGGGACACATGGACAGCGACGCGAGTATAGCTTTCAAAACTATACCCCCGGTGGAGAACACACTGAAATATTTCACACCACCTTTTTTTTCTTCTTTTTTTTGCAATAATCTTGAATCCTACCTCGACTGGATGTTTACTGAGAGTTCAAACGTCGGCTTTGGGGGCTCCAGAAATAGCATCGCAGGCTACGCATTTCAAATTCGCTTGTTATCTCGGATTTAGATAATGATCCACCTTTAGATGACATAAAAACTTAATCCTGAACGCAACGGGACAATCTCCGGCGCTGGGGAACGGTGCCTGGTGTCGGTTTTTACGGGGGGAAGTAGCGTCGGCTCTCGGTGTGCCTGGTTATCCTGCTGTTTACTTATACGCTTCATAAACACTCCTATTCTTTTCCTCCTGCCAGAATTGAGAGGTGTGTATCAGTTTGCTTTTCCTTTTTTTCTCTCGCTTTTTGAGTGAGGCGGAGCCTTTGCCCACTTCTCCCTCACACACACACACACACGCGCACACGTACACACACGCGCCGAGCGGATTCGCGCGCGCACACACTGCACACACGAGACACTACTTGCAGTTGATGGAGATGGGACAGTGGGAAATTTCGAGAAAGGCGATTTGTAATTGTGATATCCGTCCGTACAGACTCGGTCGCTTTTCTTCCTCCTTCGTAATTTGAGGCCAATTCAATGCTGTTTGATTTTTAAATAATATTTTACTAAAAGTTTAAAAGATAGGTTAAGATTTTAATCTTAATGCAAACACACATACCCATATGTAGACTACAGTTACTGGATGAATGGGAATAAATTGGTGGTTTTAGACTTAAAACTAATAAATTAGGCTGCTAAATTGAGCCACTTTTTACTGCAAACTAGCAGAAAGATGGCATACCCCCATACACCTGTGTAAACCCTCCACTACACCACTGTGTGTGTGTGTAAATTGTTGCAAAACATGTAACACCCTCCAAAGTAAGCAATCATTAAGCTACCTAAGCCAATACGAAAAAGGAAGTCAAACAAACAAACAATAACAAACTTGATTGTCAATGCTTTGTAAATAAGTCTAGTTATTTATATACTGCCTGCATACATGGGCAGTGTGTTTAAGAGTGAAGCAGTTTAGAGAAAAGGGGGAAATGTTAGCTTCAATTATGCTGGCAAAGTTAACCTCAAGGATGTTACCGAGCTATTAAGCTAACCCTTTTAGCATTTTTTTTTATTTCAGTCCATTCAGTTGACTGAATAAGTCAGATACGGAAAAAATAACATTACAACATTTTTATAGACTTTGTTTTTTATGTCTGCTCACTATTTTCAGAAGGTGTGGGCCGGTGTGTTGTGGGCATGGATGTACATGTTGGAGGTGGACTCTGCTTATCCCCAATGACAGTTGAAAAAGTTGGCTCTTTTGGCTGCATGACTTCCATGCATTAATAATACTGGATGTTTGACAGCACAGTTATTGGGACAGTGGAACATTAAACTAAAGAATGACGATTTAATCTACACTTTCCAAAAGTTATTGAACTAAATGGATCAGATAACAAGTCATTTCTTGGTGGTTGTGACATTCGAAAAAAAAAAAAAACTTATCGGCCTATTTACAGTCATTTCCCGTCTAGTGTAAGTCCTGATGGCATCATGTGACAGACCCTGAAATTGTAATTCCACCATATGTCCACTATGTCAAATTGGCCTCAAAGCTCGGTGCTCTTCCTGGGGGCTCGGTTTGAGACTTTAGAGTCATCCTCTATAATCCTGCCTGTCTGTAATTGTTCCTGTTGTACAGACGCATGGATAAGTGCTAAGGTACATAGATAGATTTAGCTCTCAACTGCATGTTTACGCATTCATTCCTCCTCTTTATGCCACAGGTGCAAATTGCAGCGACTGCAGCTGTGCCTTGATGTCATGCTTAAAACATGCAATCTATATTCTCCCCCTTTTAGCTCCAGCCTCAGCAGTGGAATATTTGTGGACTCTTCATTTATTCACACAGCAGTGCTGGCCATATATAACACGGCGCAGATGGCAGAGAGCATCTTTTGGATTTCCTGGTCACTTGAGTCTCTGCATACTTTTCCAACACTTCCAGCTAATCTTAGTCTTTGAATGGAGCTTTTCACAAACACAAAGAAAATCACCGTTAGCAGTGGATGAATCATTTACATACCTTCTATTCTGTATCTCGCTGCAGCTTCTCTACCATGTGCCCTATGTGTGTGTGGTCCGAGGCCTGGGGGCTCTTGGCCCTGTCCAGAGTGCATCTTTCCCTGTGGTCATTTTGTCTCCAGCACAATGTAACTGCTGGGCATGAACCCAAACACTCCAAAGACCAACACCAGCCAACGGGGGACACCAACTGAAGCATATGTTTGCAATGGCAGCAGCGGGGCTGGATGACAGGGGGAGGAAGGGACAGAGGAAACGGTTTGAATCACTGCTGTGAGGTTTTATCTGCAAGTCAAAATCAGATTTAAATGAAAGCATCCCTTTCTCCCAAATACATAAAACAGGAAACACAAAGGCACTTAAAGGAATAATTCATCTGCAAAACCATCATTTGTTACTCACCTCATGTTACCTTGAATACTTGAAGAGAACTTTTCATCTTTTGAATTGAACTAAATGGGGGCTGAATTTAATTTAAAACTCCGTCGAAGCATCTTCTGCAAACTCTTACACAACTTTTGCAGTACAATCCAAGTCTCATTTATCCAGTCAAATGCTTAACACTTAAACAATTCAGCATAAACCTTCTCATGCTGGCACAGGCCGCCATTTACTTCAATTCACTTTTGCATTCTTTGTTCACAGTGGAGGCAAGTGAGAAAAACAAAGTTTTCGTCAAGAATTCAAGGTAACAGCAAGTAATTGGTGTACAAATGATGATTTTGTATGTAAAGTATTCCTTTAAACTGTAAAAATCACTCAAATCTAATGAGGAATGACCAAGTCAATGATGCACTATAATATTTAATAATATGTAACATATACGTTGATCAAGGAACAGTCAAGTGGGGTCATAGAACCACATTAATTTCTCCCAGCTAATCAGCAAAGGTCATACAACACAGATAGTGACATCATGGCACCTGACCACTCATTCATTCATTCATAGTCCTAAACCACTTATCCGAACCCGGGTCGCAGTCTCAGCTACATTGGGTGAGAGGCGGGGTTCACCCTGAACAGGTCACCCCACTGTTGCAGGGCTGACACATATAGACAGACAACCATTCACGCTCTCATTCACTCCTACGGGCAATTTAGAGACACCAATTACACCTAAGTTGCATGTTTTTGGACTGTGAGAGGAAGCCGGAGTTCCCGGAGAGAAGTGGAGAACACGCAAACTCCACACAGGAGGGCCGCAGGCTGGAGTTGAACCGGCGACCCTCTTGCTGTGATGCAAGAGTAATAATAATAACTTAGTTGACCTCGATTTGCAACATAAAAATGAAACATTTTGAAAAAAGTCACAAAAGTAAAAGGCTTGTAATATCCTCCAATAACACTCGGTTGGGTTGAAATGTTCAATTTCCATGTATTTCAATGAGCTACATATTAGAGTTCCAAAATATGCTCTATTGTTACAGCTTTAATCCTACAAAAGCTGTGTTTGTTCATTATAAGATTATTCTTTGTGGGGTTTACTATAGGTCACTGAGTGAATCACCTTTCTGCACATTTTAAATAGCAGTCATAGTATATGATTTACTCTGTGTGCCCCCTTTTTTATTTACTCCAGTCACTGGCATAAGAATCTGCTTGTACTAAATCAATACAGTCCTGAAAATGATTAAAATGTGCACCACATTAGGGCTGGATATTATGATTCGCCTTTGTTTATACATTAGTTGTTAGAGGATGACAGTCAACACACACACACCTCTAATCTCTTCACTGTACAGTGGGTATTTGAGAGGATCAGTAGTGTGCGACTGCATATTTCTGCAGAGAGACATTATTTCTTCCCTCAATTCCTCCTGGCAGAGATCTGAGTGTTTGACCTTTTTAAAATGCAAAGCGATTCTTCTACTCCAGAGAGTGAACGGGAGGCTCATGATTGTGCTACTAAATTTGAGGGACTTAATGCAGTAACTCACAGAGAGGGAGAGCTGTTCTGCACCTGCTGAAGTCTTGACTTGGTTACGGGGATACAATAACACCTCCAAGGGTTATGTTAATCTTTAAAGACGGGTTATTCTTATGCTGCTCCACTCTTTACCTCATTTGAATGAATATTTCACTGCAACCTTGAATCAGTCTCTCATGCTTAAATCACCTTATTGGATAGCATTTCCTTTTACTTGGTCCTCGATATGTACTATTACACTTGTTGTTGTTTTTGCTTTAGTATCTAAATAAACGGTGAAGATTTTTTTTCCATTCAACCTAACCATTCATTCATCTTTTATGCCATCAAATAATGTGTTTCTATTCAAAATAACCTTGTAAATGTCACTGTGGATAACCTTGCTGCTTCTGTAATGACCTCACTTATGATTTTACATAAACATTTCACATTATTGCACATTTTTCCCCCTTTTTGAGAAAGGGAAGTGCAGCTAATGCAACGTCACTGTCAGAGCACTTAAAATTATCAGCAGCTAAAAAGGGGATATCATGTTATATTGAGAATTTAACAACTTATGACACAGGCTACACATGAGATATCATAATGAGAAGCTCACAGGAGTGTAATTTACATCTGATAATGATGTCAGATTGTGAAGAGTGTACCATTGTACTGCATGCACCTCCTCCACTAAGTGTGCATACAGTGAAGCAGCAGAATGCCTTTTAACACCGGTTTTGAGATGGCATAATATGATTCAAACAAAGCCACACAATACCACTCTGACCGCACTCACATCTAATTATATTCCACCACATTAAGGCCTCTGACACATTCATAGCCGCCTTTAAAAGACACAGGGATGCTGTCATTGGCTTATATTTGTGCTTCCAAATAGGATGCAAATGAAGCAGATTTACCTCTCTGACTGGAGAATAAGTGTGAAAACAGTTAATTAGACTTGTTGTGAGGTCTATGGATGCTTCCTCCTGCAGCAGGAAATAGAATAGTGAGAGCGTTCATGTGAGTTGTTGGAGCTTTTTTCAAGGCTGACTATATAAACTATAGGTACGGTTTGTAAGGGAGTTATAATGTCAAGGTAACAACACCCGTCTCTACACTGTGAGCACAGGAAATATCAACTGAAACAGTATTTAAGCTTGTTTCTTCCAATTAAAAGATCAACTCAAATGTAACTAACTTCATTTGCTGACTTATTTTCCATCAACCTCCTTTTGGTCAAATAGGAGAGACAGTGTAAAGAGGCAGATTCTGCAGGGTGTGTGGTCCAGCTTCTCATCTGCAAATTGGAATAAATTTACCCATTTTACCTAATGAGATTAAAATGCTGTGATGCTGAGGTTATGAAGAGCAGGCTTGATGAAACTAAGAGGTGGAGCTTCTTAAGTAGTGATGAAATACATGGTAATATTCTAGAAATGTGGCAAGCCAAAGTGAGCCACTGTTTGAGCCAAGAAGTGTGTTTTGAAGTGGCGGGTGGAAGAGTCCATTCTTCTCGCCTCTGCATTATTGCCCCCTTACTCTAAATATATAACAGAAATCAGGAATCCAAAATACACTGCTTGAAAAATGCATTTTGCAAATATCTAATTTCACGTTCACATAGGACAAAAATTAACCCAATCAATCTTTTTCACTCCTATTTAGCACAAATTTGCTGTCAAATTACAGCTATGTTTACAAACTGACACAGTCTTGAATACAATTTTCCTGGTATAAACTATGCATGATAAATTCACCCCTCCTTGTATAAACTATTTTCTCGTTCCCTTGCGGGTGGGGTACTTGAACAGACTGCTGCTTGTAGGCCTTTGTTTACAACCAGACTAATGTAATTATACTCTCCACCTACACACAAATTAGCATGCAAACTGTGTCGGAGGTTTGAAAAATACATGGAGGAATGTGATTTAGTGCAAGGAGAGGTCTGATCTTCCGAGGCGCCGTTTCTGCTCGATGCCGTGATGTCAGGTCGGCGGACCTCACAGCCGCAACATGGGAAGCAGGACTGCAGCTCCAAAAGTACTCCGTTTAAACACACATGTACAGTGCAGAGGCACACAAACACACACCCACAGAGCTTCTTAGCTGGGGAGCTCTTATCTCCACTGAACAAACTCCTCGAGTGATGGGAATGTTCTCAGGATGTTATCTTGTCCTCTGTGGAAATGAGATAGCCAGCCACCTTTATCACCACCCTCAGACTCTGGAGGGCCCCTGACCATTACTGGAACAAGGACCACTAGGCTGCCAGGGGACACTAACCAACTGGCTGCCTGAAAAAAAAAGGGACTGTCAGGGAATTGTAAGTACTGCAAGTGGAATGACTGACAGGAGATTGGACGGAGTCTTATAGTTAGGTAGTTTAACCCAGCCAAGGGAGTCAACTCTGTGCCTTCAAGGCTCTTTTGGAATTATTTGCACAGGATGCTAAACAAAATGAAATGCCAGACATAAGGAAGCGTCACACTGTGAGCCTTGACACCTTATTAAAAAGAATATAAGAAGAGAGGGAAAAAAAATCTAAAGAAATCAGGGAAGCTAGACATTAGTTATAATTGGCAAAAGAATAAACAGGAAAAAACCTTTTGAGATATGTGATTTAACCGAAACATCTCCATGGCAACTCTCTTTTCAAGTCACCTCTTTAATGAATAGGTAATGGACAAAATGCAAAACACACAACTTCATAGCGTCAGAACAGATGCCAAAACTGACACGAGCAAAAAAAAAAAAGGTAGATTTTGTTTGACAAAAAGTGATTTTGCAGTGTGCACAACGGAGTGTGTCAAAACAGCACAGCAGTCTTTTTTTGTAGAGAAAACACACACAAACAAACTCACTCACACGCATACAATATAGCGGAGCAACACAAATCTTCCTTCTGTTGCTGTCATTTTGACTGTCTGGCAAATCCACCTCTTGTTCTCAAAAGCTTTTTTTTTTTTCCTCTAACAGGTGCAAAACCTCTCAACTCAACACATCAAAGAGACACATGCACCTGCGAATAAATCACAGCGAATGGTAAGAATCCAGACTAGGGCCTCCTAACACCAAAGAGGTAGGATTCAAAGTGTCTGATTTAATATTCATGAAGTGCACGGCTTTGGTGGTTGAATGCTTGTTTACTGAGATGTGTCTTTTGTCCTTGGGAGAAGGTTTGATATTCCACCAGGCAGCTGTATTTACATGTACTTGGGCTTTTGCCTCTACACGTTATAAATATATATATATATATCACCTAACATGGCACATGCATTACACACGGCTGGTGCGGATTGATTGATATGCAGTTTCAGTATGCTCTTTTGTCCCCTGTGAAGTATTAAAAGCCTTACCTCTGTTCTGACAGAGCTAATGAGAGTCTCTGATTATGAAGTGTTGGTGGCTTCCGTGCGGAGGAGTTGTTCAAGTTGCGGCAAGTCCAGAGCAAAGTGAAGTCTGCAAACTGCACCCACAGGGACAGAGGTGGCAGACAACCAGTCGAGACCAGAAAGAACCAACTGTCAAACAGAAAGCACAGGTGTTTCTCATAATAAACACTTATTTCCCTCTTGTCAGCACCACTGCACCTCTTTTTAGATTAGTTTAGATATTTTCTATCCACCGAATGTGTTTAACAGCTATATACTGTGGCTATCTGCTGCAGAGATAGTGTTAAAATAGAGCAGGAAACCTTTTTTTTCCATCCGTGCACCTGCTTCTTTCTGTTTTATCAAAGTTATGGTCATTATAAAGCCCTCGCCCTGCAGCTCTGTGTCAGTCATGCACCTGCATCAGGGAAGGAAGTCGTTTTTAGAAGCAATGATCATCTCAAAGTGAAATCACAAAGGGCAGCAGCTCCAGATGGATGTCTCACAGCTTTCTTCTATTGCTGAATAAAAAGCATGAAATGTACGTCACCTTTTTAAAGTGAAACAAACTCCTACAAGGTCGGTGCTGTATGTGGATCAGCTAATTACCACAGCTGAAAGAAAGCTTGTGAGAAAAACCCATCTCCCCGGTGGGTACTTAAAGAAAGAAAGCAGCTGGTCAGAATGTACTCTGGAGAAAACATCAGCTATCGGAAAAGTGGTCGGGGATACTCTTCACTTAAGTGCATTTCTCTGAGCAGTGTTCTCTGTTATTCGCTCCCACGCTTTCCCTTCTCTTGAAGGGGCGGCACACACACATATCCATCCCTTTCATCCCCAGGGGTGAAACAAACCCATGCATTATGACTCAAATCAAGCTTAATTTATTTCACATGCTCTAATTTAATGTCTTCATGTTGATATGCATTGAATAAAAATAGCTGGATTATTTTTCTAATTATTTCCCCCCACGTTTTCTCCAGAGCATGCACATTACACAGGGGTTTTGGTTATTTCATTTCTCACACAACTTGGCTGTTGAACAACTCAGTGATCGGCAGCCAAACTGATAACTCATGCAGACCTGCTGCCCTCTGCTGGCAAAACTGTGAACTACCAACAGTCTCTCATAAATAAAACAAAAAGCTAAATCATAATTGTTTTATGTTTGCTCCTAATTTCTTACAAAAGAAAGGTCCCATTTAGATGCACCCTGAAACTAAAATATTAATGCTGCATTCCAAATCGCATACTTTTTTATTATTACATACTGCAGCTGCACTTACAGTTTACATACTGATGCATACATTGGGACTTACTACTTCATCATAATATCACACCTTGAACTTTGACCCTCTTGCTCATACATGCTGTGTGCCATGTTAAAAGCCACATGCAGGCAATTTATATGCTCTGAATTCCTTCTCCTGCCACCTCAGGAATGTGTTTACTGGAATCATTTTAATCACTACTATTAATGTATTTATAACACTATAAATATTATTTAACATGCTTTAAAGGGGGATGTTGCACATGGAGTTCAGTACAATACAACCTGCAATTTAACTGTATAGTGTCTGTGAATCCCTCAAATTAAATTAATTTGAGACATGGAGTTTTAAAGACATGGCTAATGGCCAGACATGGGAGGTCTATCCAAAAATGCTAATGAGTTGCATTATGGGAAAAGAAGGAATCAGTATTTTTGGAGCTTGACCCACACTAGTGAAAAAGTCAGGATATATGGACCTTTGGTGACTCATTTTTTTTACTATTCTTTTTTTAATCTGTGTCCCGCAACTCAATATAAAAGTGATACCAAATCCCTGGAGTGCCCGTTTAAATATTTGAAGAACATACCTGAAAGAGTAATTATGGTGGACTGATGTCACAATTCAAACATGTATATATTATGCGTGTTAAAGATATATTTCAATACAACTACATACCACTTGATGTTAAAATAACTGGGTCAATTGCAGCTTAATATAATCAAGAATATAATAAGATGACAAATGATGACTAATGACATATTGTTAAGAATACACTTTGCAGTCTAATTTGGGTCATTGTTGAGTAAAATCCTGTTTGTAAGGTTTGTTTTGAATGTTCTCTCACTGAAACACAGCTCTAAAAATACTCCAGAACTATAAAAACAAGAGGAAATGCTAACCTGTGTTTCAAATGTATTTTTTATTTGACAGCTGGACTGTGGAAAGTTCACCCTCTCTATGCTATGCCCTACTCAGTGTTGCCATCTAGTGCCTTAATGTGGGAGTAACTTAGGCTTTGGATGGTGCAGAGCAGTTGGTAGCTGGCTGCACATGCAGGGTCTCTGAGAGGTCGGAGTCGTGTCGTCCGAACCACATGCACCGCTCCCGCTGCGCCAAAGCTGCCTCTGCAGACTTCTGCTTGTAGTTACGGGGGAACCGCCTGGTGCTGGTTGGAACATTAACAGCCTGCTTCAACGTGAAGTCAGTCTGGTGGACTGTGATGTTACCCGCGGTCTCATCAGGGCTGCTGAAGGCTTCATCTTGGCAGAGGCAGAAGTGGGAATTGTTCTGTCTGAGATCATCAAAACACTTCCTGCGTCCCACACCCTGAAGAATACCAGCGTATAGAAAATATATGGTTTCCTTTGCAAGTGTAATGTGATGATGAGTGTGACCATTGCATAAATGCCTCAATTACTCACATGAGAGAAGACTGAGATGTTGTCCTTTAAGGCATGCTTGTTGTCATGTTCTGTGAATGGAAATTCTCTGGATTTCTGTAAAGACACAGTAGAATAGCAGACAATGAGGAGGCCGAAGTGCTTTGATTGAAAGTGCGATGAAGCTCTGGGCCATGACTATACTGTGAAAAACACTATATTATCTACTGCAGATACACACCTGCTGAGTTTTCCATTTGGGATAGCGCTCCAGGTTCAAAGCCTGAGGCAATGATGATTTAACCTGAGTCAGCATGAACCCAGTGCTCGCACAAGCCTCTCGACTCCTCGTCTCATTTTCTGGTAAAACTGGATGAGCAAACTGAGAGGGAAATGAAAGAAAAGCTAATTACACAGTCAGGTTTGAATGTTATGATTTGTAATGACCTGATTATGTGTTAAAATGAAGAATTTCTTACCCATTTGCCATCATTGCTCATTGAAGAATACCGCTTTCCACCTTTTACCATTTTAATACAGTTTGAGAGTCCGCCGAGCAGCACACACACTGTCTGACTTAACAACTAATGCAAACACACTGGTGGCTATGGAAACATGCTGCTGCATGCACAAACAACCTGAAATGTGATCTCAATTTGCCATGGAGATGTGGAACTGGAATTCTGGCAGCAAAGGAAAATATGAAAAAAAAACATGTTTTGTTGAATAATAAATTATAGGCAATTAAATGTGCAATGTCGGATCTTCTTGTCTTTTTTTATGTGGGGAAATTGGGCACATATGTATGTTCACAAAGTTCAATGCTCCCCAGATGAATAAAGCACATAATGGGAACATGACAAAGGTTCTTATGTTCTGCAGCTGAGCTGAATGGGAACCTGAGAGTTCACTTTCATGACATGGGTCAGAGTTTAGGGTTAACTGGGTATGATTTATGAAATACTTTTAAATTAAACAGGTCATGGGAACACGAGACTCTGGAAACATAGATACACTCCCGAGCAATTACTCACTCTGCAGTCCTGCAACTGAGGACAATTTTGCTGTCAAAATGCCAGTAAATGTATGTGTGTTAGGACATGTTAGAACACTTTTGTTTCCAATCAAGTAGCTTTTTCTCATACAAACATAAACACAATACAAGGCTTTATTTTTAACAACACTGGATCTAGAAAATACATATTTATCTGCAATAGAGTTTAATATGAAATGGTAAGTAAACAAAAGTAATTAAAAAAATTAATTAAAAAGTAACATTCCAGAAGGTCCCAGGTTATTCAATTGCTTTCAAGTACACTTTATGACCTAGTGAGTAAAAACTGATTCACATGATTTTCTTTGCACATAAATTAAAAGTTGAAATAGACACACAGTCACTGATACCACCTTGACTGTATAAAAGCATCAGCTCCTGCAATTTAAATGATCGGAGCCGAGGTTGTTCAATGCTTTATCAACTTGAATGGTACAACTAAAATAAAATCTTTAATGAGGAGTGTTAATCATGGAAGAAACCATGTATAAATAACGTGATAATAACTGGCATTACTTGGGAAAAGAGAGCTTTAGGTTGAAGTGGAATACGTTAAATAAAGTCTAAATTAAACTATATCTTGAGAGAATATGGTGGAGTTTTAACATTTTAAATAAAACAAACACTTCTTTAAACAGTCGCTCTGTGGTCAGCGTTCTGGTGCCATAGACGGTTGAAAACGTACAGAGAGGTAATCGTTGTGCTGAGATCTGTTGTTTTCTGGATCCATTGGGAATATTAGACTCTTGCCACAGCTGAGACATGGTTGTGGTCTGAGTGTCCCTGGTGTGTATCTGATGTATTATTGATCCCTGAGGACAAAATGAGCACAACAAAAAGGTTGGATTACATGTTTTAGGTTACGGTCACTGCACAGCTGAAGAGCCACCCAGGGTGCAAACAAGTTCCTAATCTTTAAAGTAAGTTACTGAGTAGGTAACTATATCAATACCCAGCCATGATGCTTTATTAATGTTTTTTTATTGGTCTACATTAGAGCCCAATAGATATATCGGTTGACAGAAACGAAAACGTTTTTTTTATACAATATATAATACAGAAAATGTTGCTTGCTCAGATTTATTCTTTATTTTCTCATTTAACCACAAAGGTCTTTTCATTCCAGCATTTAGGTTATCGATTTATTCAACCCCTAAAATCCCAAATCAGTTGGGCTCTATCTAGTCAAATTTAGGTATTTTAAGTCCAAGCATGCTAAAATCAGCCTGTAAGTTATACATTGTATAAATATCATTATGTATATGTGGTCGTGGTACTGAATGTGGGAGGAATGGGATGTTAGTGTACTGTATATGCATATGAAGCACTGAATGGTCATTCAGGTGATCAGCTTTGAGCTGACTCGTAGTATTGTTTCTCTACAAGCCCACCGAGTTACTTGATGAAGGCTAAATAGGCCCTTATGAATGCCATTAGTGCTTTGTGGATCACGATAACATTGTCTTGACCTCATCAACTCGACCCTCTTAATTAAGAAGGTCATGAGGTCGCTCTTAATGAAGCCTGTTGCTGCCTGAGAGGGTCCGTGTTTGCAGCACTGAGGTGAACTAATGGCACTAAATGAAGAGGCAGCCGTGCACTTGCACCTACTACATTATGCATTAATATTTTGAAGAGAAAGCTGATTCTTACTCTGAATGGCTGACGTAGGCGTTTCTGTTTCACCACTCCAGGAGCTTGTCGTCACTATGGGAACACACTCTTTTCTCATGTCCCTACGGAGGTGCTTTTTCAGCTGTTTGGCCAAACGTTGCCACCTGGTGAAGAGCAGCATCGACTTAAAATCTACAAAACTCTTGTTATCATTCAGCGTCCTTTTTAAATCACTCTCTTACCTTTCCTGTGTGTGGTTGTACTTATTCAAGCGGTCTGCCTCGTCTCTCTTCTCCTCCATCCATCGTTGCAAGAGTTCTTCTTTCTCTCTGCAGGCCTGTGCCAACGCCTCATTTAGTCCTTTCTGCTCCGCTCGCAGGGCTGCCAACTCTTTGGATTGACACTCGATGGTGAACTCAAATTCTGCAAGGGTCGCCTTCAGGGTGTTACTGCCTTTAGCCAGAGTAAGTGCCTCTTGACGGTAGTGGGACACACTGAAACAGACAAGGAATAAATCAGTGATTTAATGGACTTAAGCTGCATTTATACTTCTTTATCAAGCTGTCATCTGTGTGTCCCTTTATCAAGTCATCTTCTCCCTTCATTAGATACACAGATGATTCATATTAGCACAATTGTGTTTACTTTGCAATATGCACAAGGAATACAGGATGTTTCCTTTGAAAAATATCAGAAAATATACTGTAGATTCCACATTTCTTTAACTGCTTTGTGATGTCTGCTAGGTGCAAGATGATGTACAACCATGTTTGAAGTGGGGGTGCAAGCTAAATCTTGTGTTTTTCTTTTCTGTCCTCCCTTATGTTAACATTTCTTTTGGTCCCACTCTCTGAAGAACTGCAATACCCTCCCAATAATATGCAAAGACAGAATATGCATGATAAACAAACAAAAAAATATGTTCTTTTTGGGAAAAGAGCTGCTACATAATAAATCCCATGTTACCTAATAACCAATAAGTCTCTTACACTTACACTAATGCTAGTTGTGCACTGATAACTATAAATTACCGTGACTGCCAGTACTGCAGTTCAGCTTCTTTCAGATACAGGACAGTGGTCAAGTCAGAGACAGTCTGAGACAACTGGGGAGACAAAATCAAAGGATAAAATCATGTAAAGATCATTTTTAAAAGGTTTAATGCAACATGACACCTCAGACAAAACATTGTTTGTTTTTTTCATGCATTTGCCAATTTAGCCATTTTCAGCTAGCTTGCTTCCAAAACATGTCTTCTTTCTGACTAGTGGAAAGAAAGTATCCAAAAATAAACATATAGGTGTTTATTTTACTACATGCATGAGGTTTACAACAAATATTTGTTCAATCTGCTCTGCTTGTAGTGTGAAAAATAATAATAATAATAGTGATCTATCCTGTGGGGGCTTTTGTTATGGTGCTCACCTTTTCTGCCAGGTGTTCACTTTCTCTCAGCTGGAGTTGAAGTCTGGTGTTTTTGCCAACTTCAAGTCCACCTCTTTCTAAACTGAAAAAAGAAACCAGTGAACAGATTTAAAAAAAATAAAAAATAAATCTGGTGACCAGAAGGGCCAGATATAAGTTTGGTGAAATTCTTTATTTCTGACCTCTTAGACTGAACATCATCCAAAATTTGTTTGCGAAAATCAAAACGTTCCTCCAGCTGAGACACTAAAAAACAAACACATGTGCTCAGGCCAAGACAGTGAGAACATCATCATAAAAAGGCTAACATCGGACAATATTAAGCTTACAGCTTGTGAAGACGCCAACAAATGGGGTTTTCTCTGTTTCGTCTCTCTGCTGCAGTCGCGCGCGCACGTGATTCTTCCAGCTTGTCATTGTAATAAAAACGAATTTGTTTCCGAAATGTCCAGAAACCCTGGGACTGATTACAGTTACGGCTTTCACTTGTTTTTGGTCGAAAACGATATAGTAGTAAAAGCAAAGCCCTGCACACAAGAATGAGCAGCCTGAAGCAGAGTTTCACAGCTCCTCCCTGTTCAGTCAGCTGCTCCACAGTCCCCTGATTAACATAACTGCTGTCAGTCCTTTAGTCATTCATCCGTAAAATATGTGCTGTAAGTTTTACACACAAGTCAAATAAATTCACATCCACACCAGTTTTCATGTATTACTTGACAAATGCGACTAACTCTGTTTATGAAACCCGACAAACTGTACTGTTTCTAACGCAGATATCTTCTTTTGTACAAGTGAATGAGCAGAAGTGTCACTACACTGTCCGATCAAAACTCAATTTAAAGCCACTTTAAAACATGCAGTAAATTTCAGAATAAATACAGTGGAAAGTTCTCAACATTTCTAGAAAGAGACTCTGTCGGCTCCGAAAGTACTTCCGGTTCATACATTTTCCACAATAACTGAAATATTTTCCTTGACACAAACTTATATTTTACCTTTATAATCTGTTAATTCATTTTAAAAAATGCGAAGTAATTTTTGATTGTCAAAATAAGAAATAAGATACGTTTTGGAGTTTTGGTTATCGTGGAACCGGAAGTTGTTCCGTCTGGCATTAACGTGTGCTCTGTGTCAACAACAGACAGACTGGCTGGTGATGGGAAGAGAGGAAGCTGCAGGCCAATATAACTAGTTGACAAAGGGGTTAACATTATTAAGGATAGCACAGCAATAACAACCAATAATATGAGTGCCGTCTGACTTTAATATAACAACCGTGGTATGTAACTATACTTATTTTTTCACAGCTTTATGACTCCGCGTTGCTTTTTCGAGGAACTAGCCTGTCAAGCTAGCAAACTGGAGACAACTTTATTGAGATAATTGACGTATCTCCTTCGTTATTTAGCTAATGCACAGATTGTCATGAGTTGTCCAAGCCATGCAGAGGTTGTCTAAATGTTAAAACATCGCCAGTGTTTGCTGGGTTGAACGGTCGTGTGTCCAGTATGAGCGCATCAGCTGGGGACAGAGAGCCAGGGATCCCTCTGGATAATAATGCTAAGGAAGAAAGTGGCCCTACCTGCACAGGAGAGAACAGCAAACATGTAAGTAACCAAACTAAAAAAAGTTTAGGTTGCAGGACTAGATTCTGTACTCCAACCTCAATCAGGGACTCCTGGTCCCAACGTAAATATGATGTTTGTCTTTGTTTTCATGCAGGACTCTGCAGTGTGCTCAGGCAACAGTGAAATCAAGAGCCGTGCTGTGGTTAAGTACTCTGCAGCTCCACCTCCTACCAGCTATGCCCTGCTGCAGGAGAAGACAGACCTGAAGCTGCCTCCTGCCAACTGGCTCAGAGAAAACCCCCAGCTGGGCAGCGCTGGTACCACTATATTAGGGTCCAGTAGCAAGAGCAAGCCTTTCTCCAGGTATAACTACATGAAAAATACTTTTACAACAACTGATAGTCACCTGTAGTGTGAAAGTGTGCTGGTCTCTGTAGAAAAGTGAAAGCAAAACTAAGTTTTTTGAAGACCTCTTAGGACAGTGTTTAATGTTTTCAATCTGTCTATATTTAATATCATTATTTGCAAACTCTCTGTGGTGATTAAGTTGCCTTTATTCTTTTGTAGTTTTGGCATGGCTTATGAATTCATTGACTGCGTTGGGGATGATGTCGACGTGGTATCAGACTCAGAGGTTTGTGGAGCTTTTACCAAGCTAACATTTCTTTCTTCAGTTCTGCAACTAGCATGCACACTTGCCGCTAACATGGTTTTCTGTCACTTTTAGAACATCAAGAAGCTGTTGAAAATTCCCTACAGCAAGTCCCACGTCAGTATGGCCGTTCACCGCGTGGGGAGGACGTTGCTTTTGGATGAGCTGGACATTCAAGAGCTCTTCATGCAATCCTCTCAGGTACAGAAACAATGAATCCAGGCGTTTTTATGTCATGGATAGACCTTAAAGAGTATTTTATGTATGTGGTTTAAGTATTCTCCCTGCTATGTGTGCGTGTTGTAGACAGGAGATTGGACGTGGCTGAAAGAGTTTTACCAGCGGCTAATAGATCAGAAGTGGCAGAGGAAAAAGAAGAGTAAAGAGCACTGGTATCAGAAAGCGATCCTGTCAAAGTTCCTCTACTACAGGTGAGTTCGTGGATTTAGGCTACACATATTTTACCGTGCATCTTTCCCAGTGTTATCCGATAACACCTGCTGTGTTTCCTCCAGTATAAATGGTGACGGGGCTGCGGAGCCTGTACCAGACAACCTGAATGAAGGGGAGGAGGAGAATGGGGCAGAAGAGTTTAGTTCTTCATGGCCCACCACCTTCACCAGCACAGCGTCTGATACTGAAGAATCAGATGCTCCGAAGCAGGTACAGAACCTTATCTGTTGGACAGTTATTTGGTAGTCTTTACTCTGATTCTGCAGATGTTTAATTGTTTAATATTTGGTTTAACATTGGACCAGACAAGTATACTGCATTCATCACTACTGATTCAGCAGCTGCCCCAGAGTGGCAGCCATGTGCAACTTCCTCCCTCCCACCTCTACTGACATTACATCTACTTTAGGGGTGTCACGATACATCGATCTTTATTTCAAAATTCCAACTTTATATTTATTCTTTTGATCAAAAGTGAAGATGATATAAAGATAACTGATTGTGTTACTTAATCTCCTCCATGTTGCTACCTTGTATGTGCAGGAAAGTGTTTCTATGGACAGCAAATTTGCTCTGGGACAGGTGACGTCTGTACCCAAAGAGCAAAACCTCGCTATGCTCTTCAACGAAGGGGAGAACAGTCAGGTAAAACCGCCTCTTACTTTCCTTAATGGGTAACTACTGCACTTGGTAGCTTATATCTAATCTCTCTCTGTATACGCTTTGATGTTTGCTTTGACAGGGTTTAAGAAACGACTTTGTGCGAAACATCATGTGGACATTTGAGGATATCCACATGCTGGTCGGGTCAAACATGCCAATCTTTGGAGGTGGTCGATATCCTGCCGTCAGTCTGAGACTCAGGTTGGAATTTTAAACTATTTGCTCCCATTAAGCATCTAAGATTAATATCATTTAGAGAGAAAATTATGATATAATCGTCGTGTTTGCAAAGCACATCTGTTGGGGTCTTATGTTAAATGTCTGTCAGCAAGATAATGCAAATTACATATAATGGCCTCATTTTTAATTTAGTTTACCTGACCTCAGAAGGTGAACCAGAAATGTAATTTTGGATGCTGCAACCTCATCTGAATTACACGTCAGTTCCACGACATTATTCTTGCTTAATGTAACATTTAACCTTTAGCTTTCTTACCGTGTTTTTTCAGGGACAACAATAAACCAATCAACATCCTGACAGGTATTGATTACTGGCTCGACAATCTGATGTGTAATGTCCCAGAGCTCGTCATGTGCTTTCACGTCAACGGTATCGTTCAGGTAAATTACTGTTTGCTGTATTCTTATGATCTGATTGCTATATTTTATTTTAGTCATGAAGTTTTTCAAAACGGGTCTTCATGGTTTTTCCTTTATGTTTTTTTTCCCTGCAGAAATATGAGATGATAAAAACCGAGGACATACCTCACCTGGAGAACTCCACTTTCTCCACGAGGGTGGTGAAAGACATCGCCCAAAATATCCTCTCCTTCCTCAAGTCCAACTGCACCAAAGAGGGTCACACCTACTGGCTGTTCAAAGGTGGGGAAAAGTGAACATGAAGTCTTCTTTATTCATTCTGTACTTTATGATTTCTAATGTTATCCCTTGAATCCACAGCTAGTGGGAGCGACATCGTGAAGCTTTATGATCTTACGACTCTGTGTGAGGAGGCAGAAGAAGAGAAATGTCAGAATCCCTTCACTCTACCTGTGGCTGTGTTACTGTACAGGTACGTTCAGGAAAGACTCATGGTCAAGCAATTAAATTGGCCATTTTTAACCTATTATTGTTTATATAAAATGTTGTTTAGAAGTGACACAATTAACAATGCAAGTGTGCAAAACTAACCACTTCTTTTCTGTTTTTTTTGGTGCAGAGTTGCCAGCAACTTGATGCTGAAGGCGAGGCAAAACAGAAAGCACTATGGCACAATCAGAACTCTGCTTTTAAACTGTGTCAAACTTCTGGATGAGGAGAGGCACCCACAGGTAAGTTAAGTCAAAGTTACAGGTAAATAGAAATGGGACACACTGAGAAAAAGAGAACAACTTCTAACTTTGCATGTAAAGGATGAGCTGACAGGTTGAATGATAGATAGGAAAAAGGTAATCTGGAGAATGCTTTTTTAAGTGCATAATTAGCGATCATTTGTCCTGATTAGATGAGAGCAGTATTTTGAAATTAGCTGGATAGTAAAAAGTGAACTAAAATCTGAGACCGTTCAGATTTGATTGAACCTGACTCCGGTCTTGATCTCCTCCATCTCCTGTCTCTTCAGATCATCGCCTCCGCCCACTACATGCTGTCAGAGCTGTTCCAGCTCGACGAGCCTCCAGAGGAAGATGAAGGGGAGTCGCTCCGGGCCGGCGGCTCAGAGGACAGCTACAGCGACGAAGACAGGGAAGAGGAGGAAGAGCTGACGGAGGACAGTGATGAGAACGGCTCCTACAGCCCACAGGACGATAGTAAAGCCGTGGCTGTGATCCGCTCGGTTGGGGAGCTGTCGGTCCCGGAGAAATACAAATCCACTTACCAGATCAGAGTGAGTTGCTAAATGCTTTTCCTGAGGGGACAGAGTCGAATGCACGGATAAATACGTCGCATGTAAACACCAAAGCATAACTGAAATGTTTTGTTCCCTGCAGCCCAGCGGAGCTTTCCCAGTTTCTCATGACAAGGAGGAGAGATGCAGACACGTCCTGAGCTACGTGCTAAAGGCCAGTCTCTGCACGATGTTCATGTACTTACAATGCTAATAATGTCATGTGTCACCTGTTGTGTTAATAACCGCTGTAATACACTACACAGGGGCTGAAGGCGGTGGATGGCACCATCAAGAAGGAGAGTGATCTCCCAGCTGCAGACCCAAACACGCCCATTCCTCTTAAATATGAGGACAGAAGTGCAGTTGGAGCCTGTGCTGCTGAGCAAGGCATCTCTCTGCTTCTTGAAAGAGGTCAGGCTACAAACCATATTTCAAACATATAATACCAAACAGGGAATAGGCCAGCATGAGTCTGATCTATTTAGTTTCAAGTGTTCTGCTTACCAAATAGGCACACTGTTATCAAGACATTCTCCATCCCTCATCCCTGCATGTCTTTCTCCTGCTCTTCCAACATGTATGTATGTGTGTCCCCAGCGACGCCCCTGCAGTCTGACCAGAAGCACCCAACTCGCTCAGGGATGATCCCCGGCTCGTGGCAGCACCGCATGAAGCTGCAGCTCTTCCTCAAAGCCTCTAAAGCGTACTACGTCCTGTCTGACGCGGCCACGAACTTAGTGAAGTACGGGCGAGCCCTGCGCTACATCAAGCTCTCTCTGCAGTGTTACGGTAAGTTTATTTCACTCTGGAATGTCGTTATGATAGTAATTGCCTTCAAATGTTTCATGTTCGTTTTTCTTTATAATACCATTCCTAGTTTTTTCATTTCTACCAGCCTAATGTACTGTATTTATTCAGTTGAAGTTCACCCTCGTGCCTCATTTTAAAAAGTTTCTCTGATGTCCTTAGAGGACAAAAATGGCATTATTTTCTTTAGAATTATGAGCCTGTTAGTGCCAGTTTGTTTACATAATGCCAATGTTGTTGTTTTTTTTAACAAATGGGGGGAAAAAAACGCAAAAACTGAATTACTTTCTGTGTACAAATTCAAGGGGGATTTTTTTTTCATTAACACAGTCAAAATGAATGAAAATTAAAAATTAAAAAGCCAAAAATGTCCCTAGTGAAGCACAATGGTTTAAAATTCTATCAAAAGTCGCTTACGACCACTTAAACATTTATCTAATATAATCATCATTTTAAAATCTGGATACATATTACTAACCGTTTCTTCAATATTTCATGAAGCAATAGAATATCTCAACTTTCCCTTTCTTCTTCTATTGTTTCTACCAGATGCCTATTGTTCAGTGAGCGGTTCACTGCACCCGCAGGTGCTGCTGTTTCACAGCCAGTGCCTGTCTCTGTGTGGGGACATCCAGCTGATGTTGGCCCAGAACGCCAACAACAGGGCGGCTTACCTGGAGGAATACAGCTACCAGACCAAAGAGGACCAGGAGATCTTGCACAGCCTGCACAGAGAGAGCAGCTGCCAGGGTCAGTCAGTAAAAGACACAGTCATACAAAGCTTTAAGCACACAGTGAATGACTTTCTTATCTGATCTTTTGGGGTAACACGTATTCCGTTCATTTAATGATCCTTCCATTTATTTTCTACTCACCAGCCTTCAACATGGCAACAGACCTGGCCACGGACCCAGAGTACCAGCTGTTTGTTAGCACTAAGTGTTATGAGGCAGCGTATGAGCTGCTCGTCTCTGAGGCTCTGAAAGATCATGCCTCAGATCAGCTGGCGCAGGTGCTTAAAAGGCTGGGAAACATCCGGAACGAGATGGGAGTCTACTACATGAACCAGGCTGCAGCCATGCAGACTGAGAAGGAAGGTGAGTTGGATTAACAGGCAACAGATGGAAAAAATAGTTAATAGCGAGCGGGTCATTATCGCCAAATAAATTACCCTCAAGGGGTTCATTTCTCAATAATCACCTGCTCGCTGCACATTATCCTACTTATTACACAGCTGTTTACGAAAGAAATCAATTATGTGACACAAAATATTAATGTAAAAAAGGTTTTACTGCCTCCAGACAATAATCTGTTATTCATATCAGCTGTCTGCCATAAATTTCCTGTTTTCAACAGAGCTGTGTAGTAAGTGGAGAGAAAACAGTACATTGTTCCTTTTAATTTACAGATACAGACTCCTGTGTTTGTCATTTCAAGAATTCCTAAACATTCATAATGTTTAAATTAAGATGCTTTACATAAGATAATGGCATAAAACAAAATGTGCACAATTCATAAAATCTATCCCTCTCCCCCTCCAGTGAAGAAGACTGTGTCTGTAGTAGAGCAGGAGATGTGGAAAAAGAGTTTTGCCTTCTTTGAGAAAGGCATGAAGGACTTTGCAGCCATCGGGGACAGCACCAACACAGCCCTGCTGCTGTGTAATACCGGCAGGCTGATGAGAATCTGCGCTCAGGCCCACTGCGCCATGTCTGCTGACCAGAGCAGAGGGGAGTTCTCACCTGAAGAGGCTCTCTACTACAACAAGGTGCCATGTCAAACCCTCGCACCAATCTCACTTCTCGCTTCCCTCCCTAACAGGCTCTCAATTAATACACTTTTAATCTATTTTGCACCCCAGGCCATAGACTACTACCAGCGTGCTATGAAGTCACTGGCTAGCCGAGAGAAACACCCAGCTGTTTGGGACAGTGTGAACTGGGAGCTGTCCACTTCCTACTTCACTCTGGCTACACTTCTGCAGGACTACGCCCCGCTGTCCAGGAAGGCTCAGGAGCAGGTGGGTTTGTTCACAAATATAGTTGCACACAGATTCACCCACTGAGCTTTTCTGGGGTCGTTGAACTTTAAATGTAGTGTTGACAAAATGCAGTAGACAAATCCTTATCATTCTGCCTTCAAGTCATGCATCTGTTTACTCAGATTGAGCGTGAGGTGACCGAGGCGATGATGAAGTCTCTGAAGTACTGCGACCTGCAGACGGAGTCGGCTCGTCAGCCGCTCTACCAGTACAGAGCCGCCACCATCCACCACCGCCTGGCCTCCATGTACCACAGCTGCTTCCGCAACCAGGTGGGAAACCATGTTTAATGACGTTTGTTTTTTGTGCTAATAATTGATATGTTTTAACTCACCCTTTTCCTGTAAATAACTACCACAGAATGACTGGATGGGATGTTTGTGTTTCATTATAGCGGCAGAATAAACACTGAGGGATGTGTGTGTTTTTGGCTCTAATTGTGTGACAGGTGGGGGATGAACACTTGAGGAAGCAGCATCGCAGCCTGGCAGAGCTTCACTACAGCAAGGCTGTGTGTTTGTTCCTCAGCCTGAAAGATGCACCTTGTGAGCTGCTCCGCACGCTCCTGGAGAGGGTGGCGTTTGCTGAATTTACCATGGCAGGTGAGGAACTGTTGTCAAAACTGTTGTGTTTGGGTTTGTCAAGAGAACACAACAACATTTCCATCCGCCGCCTCTCAGAGTAACGTTTCTTGTTTTGTTTTCGCAGGTCAGAGCAGCAGCGCGGCGAAGCTGAAGAGCCTGACTGGAGCCGTCGAGATCATGACAGAAACTCGCTTTGCCTTCCAGCTGATTCACAAAGAGCTGCTGGAGGAGCAGATAGAGGTGCGTTCAGAGGAGCAGATGGGAGCGCTCTCTCATGCTTATGCATCTTTGCAAAGCTTTGTTCAGTCACACTCTAACCAACATCTTTCCCTTTCGCTTCTTGTGCTGTAGCTGAGTGAGCAAGATCCTGCTGAGTCAGCAGAGTCTCCAGATGTGACTGCAGGTCCCACCTCAGGACTGAACCTCCAGGAAGTGATGAAGCTGATCGGCGTGTTTGAGCCGAGTTTCTCCTTCCTGCTGCTGCAGCTGATCAAACTGATGACGACGATGAAACGGAAACCAAGGTGAGCAAGAAGTTAAAACCCTAATGGTTTATGTATCTAATATCCTTAAACCCATCGGGGTCACTTTAAAGAAGTCGCTCTGATGTCCTTTTCTTAAAAAACTGCTATAAAAATACAGTATGTTAATACACAACTTTAACAATGCCGACCAACTTGTCTGTGTTCATTACAGCAACAAGGATGAGGAGCTGCTAAAGACCTTGAAGAACGTGTACTCCAAGCTGCTGCGAGCCGATAAAAACGCGCCTCTCCTCCAGCGTGTCGAGCTCCACATAGAGCTCCTGCAGCAGCTGACCCCGCAAACGGAAAGCGACGACACACGTTCGCATTCATGACATTTACATAAACCACAGCAAGGAAGACACTCAAGACCTTAACTCCACACAAAGCCCTGCTCAAGGGGAGCCTCGACTACAGGAAACGATGATTAACAGACATCATTATTAACAGGCACATGCTCAGGCAACACCGTCTTACTCTGAATTACAGCTTCAAAGCTAATTTCACCTCCTGCGCCTTTAAAACGATTCATCTTTTTCTAACATTTGCATCACAGGTTTTGAATTGTACATTTTTGTGAAAAGAGTTGTAAATTCCGAAGATATTATTTAATTTTACTATTGTTTAAGCAGTTATGGGTCACACGAGAAGCTCCTGTGTGTAGGATTTGTTGCTGACTGTACCAAACATCGCCTGGATCGCCTCATTTTTCTACAAACAAAAACACACAGGATAAGACTTCAAACGTGGTATGATCACATATAACTTCTACGCACAGGGGGTAAAAAGAGAGAAAACATTTTAGTACATTGTCACAACAACGACGAGTCATCTGAATATATAATTGGTGTTTTTGATATTCAATAATACCAATAATGCTGTGAATAAAATAGATTGAAGTGTGACTGGTAGCTGACAAGTTGAAATAAGATCAAAAGTGTTATTAGCTTTCCAAAACAACGGTGTGCAATAGTTTGGCAACGTTCAATGCAAACTCAGAGGCGAGTGTGTCCACATGCCTGTATGTAGACATTTATATCAGCATGGTTTGCTGTGACATGGAATAAAAGGTTTTTAAATTTTATGTGTGGATGTTTTGCTACAGTTTGAATGGACAGGAAAGCTCTTTTGTCATATCTAGATTAGTCCTTTATTGAGAGCTTCCTGTGGAAATTATTCAGCTTTAAATAATCATGATCCAAACTGATTAAAGAAATAAAAAATAAAGTGTCAATATATTTTTATTGCTGTGGGTACAAATTAATTTTGTCAGTTGCTTGTATAGTTTGCAATTTAGTTGTCATAAAGGTGCTGAGAAGCTGAAAATCTTTGGTTTAGGTGCCCTAAAAGTGCCTAAATTTCACTCTTATAAAGCTGTTTGACCTCTGTTATTTATCCTGACAGTTAAACTTCAACTAAACAAACTCAACTTAGAGCGCAGCTGTTTGCCATAAAAAAAAAGTTTGCAAAAGATTGAAAGTAGGTCAGGCGACACTGTACCTTGTGGCTTCTGGCACTGGGCGTTGCTGCAGCGCTCAGCCCGGGTCACAGAGGAGGGGACATGATGCTTTCATTGGAGTGTCAGTGAACTGGGTCACCCCACTGTTACTGAACTGTATCCACAGCAGATGGAGCTGCAGGTGGGCCCAAACTGTCCCTGCACCTCATTAATCAGGCTGGGCCCTCAGTGCTGTGGGTGACTGACTGCTGGACACTGACTGAAGGTAAGATGTGAAAAGGAGCCATTAAAAATGTCAGCGGGGACTGTGAACCTCCATTATCAACCTTGTAGAGTAAAATTGGACATTTTGAAGTATATGCAAATTATCCTTAATTTTGTAACTTTTTTTTTTTTGTATAATTCAGAACACTAATAAAGCAGTAAACAAATATTTGCCATGTGAAGATATAGTGGAGTATTTAGTTTTTATTCCATATATTAGTGCACTTTTGAACAACTTTTGAAAGATAAATACAGAAAATATAGAAAAGAAGGTTTTGCCACAGTAATCTTTCTAAATTTTTCATTTTTTTCCCCCCAATTTAAAATTATTTTTCATACTCATTTTGGCCACAGGGCATTGTGTCCGTGGGAAGTTACTTGAAAAATTATCCTGGCAAAATTTTTATTTCCCACCAAATTAAGGAATTTAGTTTATTCTGGTAAAAAATATATTTTTTGTACCTGTTCTTTGGTCACACAGGAGAGAAAACAACTTCTATCAGACTTAATAATTTCAGTTTTTCCCTCATTTGCCTTCTCAGAAGTAGGAACATGATACTGTGACAACAACGAGGAATGAGGGGCACACATTTAAAGAACTGACTCATAAAAAAGAAACAAAATAATACGATGAATTACATAACTATCAAAAAATGTGCTTCTGTGCAATATAGTGCAATAGGTCCTACTGGGAACAGTGGGTTAGTCAGTCATTGTATGACACAGCGGTCGGAGGTCTGGTCCTCCTGCGGCTCCTCTTGGGAGGCTGGAGGTTTCTCCTCTTGGTACTGACGGTTCAAAATGTTCTGCAGGATGTCTTTGCTCTCACTGGGCGGGAGGTTGTAGAAGAAATACTGTGGTGCCATCTGAATGAACCTAGTAAGAGAGGAGAGGACAATGTTGTGTTGAATATTACTTAACTAAACTTGTTTTTTATCAGAGAGAAGACTCACTATTTAAACTGCAATGAACAGATTGACACATTTCAAGATGTGGAACCTAAGAGAGCATGACAAAGGCTGCAGAGATTTCTCCTCCTCCATTAAGCTGCAGCTCCACATTCCCAGGGATCTGTGCTTCCCATAATCCCCTCTCCAACCAGCTGATACTTGAGAATAGGATTAGGAAACCTCCCTTCACAACCAGCATGACTAGTCTCTGCTGAACTGAGGCTTTACATCTGGACCAAAAGGGAAAGGGAATGTGTCCGTCTGATTACTCTTAAGCTTCTTTAAATGTGAAGATACGAGGGGTGGTCTGCTGGGTTCTTTCACAGCAACAGGAGACTGCGGTCTAGTTAAGCAGACTGTATATGATGAGTTATGTGACTGAAAAACAAGTTTAAAATTCTCTACCACGGCTGTGACTTACTCCTCCGGTGTTATGTGGGTTACAGTGCGGAGGCAGTTGTCCTCGGAGAAGGAATGCTCGTGGAAGAGCACCCACTCAGGCAGGCCCAGCTTGGGGCTCTTGGCTCCGTAGGCAGACAGAGGATGGATCTGTGCCACATGCTTGTGGGTCAGAATGAAGTAGTTCCCGGATCCATCCACGTCCCGCGCCACCTGAGGGAAATCACAAGCAGACACTGTCAGGGACAGTCTGGACACAAATGGATTTCCACAGAGTGATACTGTTTAAGTCCTGTTAAGAACATGGGGTAATGTGGAACTTCACCCTCTTGTGGCCCAAATGAGTATTACAACAACAAACAGAAAATGATCCTGAAATGTTTTTCTACCTGGCAAAACATTTTCTCTTTTTTTCAAATGTCAAATGATTGATGATGATTGATTGATGTTCCATCGGTATAAGTCAGTTTTGTTTCTGACCTGCATGAAGAAACCTGCCAGCAGGGCTCTCTTAATGTTGAGGGTGTTACTTCGGGACCCGAAGGCGGGAAAAGAGACGGGCAGCTCGATCCTCTTCAGAGTGTCTGTGAGCTCAGTGCGAAGAGCGTCGGCCATCAGCAGAGCGCCGTGGTTCAGATAAAGCTCCTGACACCATTTTTCTACATTACAGTCTAACAAGAGAAGAAGACAGAGGAGAGGAGAGGGTTACAGGAAAGCACGATCAGTGATGCAGACACAGAGATGAGGATAATCAATACAACTATATGAGAAAAAATTAATAATGCTGTAGTTTTCTTTTACCTCTACTGTCAACTACCTCATGAAGGCAAATATCTCCCCAAAAGAATCACAAACTTCTTGTTTTGAATACGTTTTGGTTATTTTTATTCATCATGAAAGTACATCTCTTACAACTTTTAGTACTTTCTCATAATTCTAAAATTAAAAGTCTAATTTTTCAACTAATTCTTTATGCGACCAATCATTGCAGCTCCACTTGCAATATCCTGTGAAAATCCATCTTGTCAGGCTTTAAGTAATGTGTCTGCACCACCTGTGGTTCAGACCAAATCAGTGTTTAAGTGTGTGTGACCACACAGAGAGGCGACACATTAGCCCGGGATTGATGGCGATAAGGAGATGGTTCATCCAATCACCTGCTAAGTATTTTTGAAAGTGTCTGCCCTTTTCCAAAGAGTTTCTAATGACAACTTCTCAGAAACCATCTGGCAAGTCTCCATAGCATATGAGTGTGTGTACAGTCTATGGTGTGTGTGTGTGTTAATGCTCACATGGGTCCTGCTGGCACTGCTTAAAGGCCTTGTAGACATTGATAAGAGTGAAGTGGTCTCCCTCCGGGTGCTGGAACTTCATGTGGCACTGCATCGCTTCCGGCTTCAGGTCCGCAGAGGGAACCGTGAAGCAAGTTGGAGCTAAAAATCAAAGAGGGAAAAGTGATAAATACAACCAACCGTTTACTATAACGGATATTTGTTCAAATGGCAGGAAGACACGTTACCTGTTAGCATGGCGGCGACGGTGACCACCTCACTGACACAATCAAACTCACAGGAGGCGAGCAGAGTTTTGGCTAATTGAGGCTCCAAAGGGAACTCAGACATGATGATGCCCATCTCAGACAAGTTACCATCATTATCCAAAGCTGCAAGGTAATCTAGGTCCTCCAAAGCCTGCATTAGGCCTCCAGGATCTGGGTTGGAAAGGGTTTTAGATTATTAGGGCTGTAATGGATGTCTTATTTAGTTTTTATTTTACATTTAAAGCTTTGATAACAGCAAAAATGTTGTTTTTGAAAGACTAAAAATCATCAAATATGGATTAAAGCAGAACATTTTGAAATGTTGTGAATTTCGGAAATGTTTACATAATTTATTTAAATACATTTTGAATTTTGGACAATACAATGCTCTGGGTCTAATTCTACAAATAGAGCAATATTAATAATATAAGTGTAGCCTAACCTTGACTGTGCAGAAATACTGAGTTTAATCAAATTTAATACATGCAAAAAAAAAAAAAAAAACAAACAGAAAAAGGGAGAAAAAAAAGCTGCACAGCATTCAAAATGTTAATTTAGAATTTAAATGTCAATGTTATGAATGAAGCTTTCAAAGCTTAGATCCATAGATTCTACATGGTTTAATTTGACAATAATAAACAGAAAACTAGAACATGTCTTGTTGGCTGTCTAGTATTTAAAGTATGAGATTATTAATTAAATACAAATACACTTTAACTAAAACTGTAATGGATTATTTTTCGGTCTTCTTGTGGCCTAAACTGTAATCCAAAGTGGTGACCCACTGGGACAATCCCCCTACAGTATACTGGCACCCTAGTGGGCACGCTCAAGCAAAAAGGCAGCAGAAGATTAGGATTTTATAATCCTCACCAACATCTGCCATGCATCACTATGCAAAATGAAAAGCATGTCATGGTACAAATGAGATTTTCTATTCTGTCTTTGCAACAAACATGTTTTTCCATCATGGTGAAACAAAGAGACATGAACCCAGAGATAGAGACGGAGCGGGGAGAAGGAATTAAATCCACCTCTCTATTATCGTCCACACTCCCACAGACCAACACAATGTTT
>CAFUXE010000697.1:101829-189984 GCA_903364295.1 Serranus cabrilla
GAACAAAAAAGAACAAAGAAATAGAGGATAAATGATAACTGACATACAGTATTTACACTTTACAATGGCTTTTTAAACATATATGTTACAGGTATGCAAATAAACACAGTACATTTAGGATTCACAAATGGCAGAAACATTTAACGACTAATCGACACAGCACTAACAAATATTTTCCAGCGGCGAGCGGCTACTCGAACACGTCTGAACACTTCAGGAACAAAAAGAAGCTTCACTTGCACACGTTCTGCAAGGCTTTACTGACTCCCATCGTTCTGCAGTGGTGAGGAGACGAGCGCTGCACTCGGACAGATATAAAATGCATTATCCAAAGTGAACACTGACACAGGGAAAAATAACTGCGCTGTAAAGTTTTTACCAGTTGAATCCCTCCTTGTATAACAGCAAGTCAACAACAAATAACATCAAGGAAATTGGCTAACTCAAAGTGCAACGGCAAGCTCTGAATCTGATAAACGACGCTGTGAATGCACAAATAACCTCAGAGTTCAAGAATATAAAATCCAAATGGAATGTTATGAAGGCAAAAAAAAAAAAAGACGGGAGGGATACAGTAAAACATCTTGTGGGACGCGGTGGAGGGCGAGCTTGGAAGGCTCGCGGCGCTGAAGTCATCCTGCTTGGCTCGCACACTCGAGGACAAAGTGAGCGTGAATGTTAAACATACAAACACCAGAGTTAATGGTGAATTATTTGGTGTTGGTGTAATTCTCTGGAACACAATCAGTCTGTCAAGTCTGTTGAGACTCCGCAGCGTTTGCCAGTATCAGGAGAGCACGTGGGGCGTCCAACACTGCCCCGAGCAGTGTGTGAAAAGTACTTGAACTTATAAGGGAATAAAAGAGCCTGACTGTGAGGCTGTAAAATGAGCTGATTGGATTAATCACACGATAAAAACCCCAGTGTGAGGGTTTAATAAGAGTCCAATGTATTTCATTAAAAACTAAAATGTGATTAATATCTACTCTGTAGCACCGTGGCGACATGGTTAGAAAAGATGTATTGAATACATCCGAAAAATGTAAAACTGAATAAATAATACTCTGTGGCCCACAAGCTGCACTGACTGTGCCGAGTTGTGCTCCATTTTCCCTTTGTCTTCATTTTTAGCCCCAAAATGAACTTTTTTGCGCTTCACATATTCAAGCAACTTAACTGGTTATAAAAACATCATATATTTCAGCATTTTGTTTGAGAAAAAAGTAGAAAAATCACCAAAGAATGCAAAAGAAATATGCTAAACTACACCATGTTTCCTTCTTTTCTGAACTTTTTCCGCGGGGAAAAATCACTCCTGACGAGAGTGTCCTGTGCACAAACTGGTAATGTCGCAGTTAAATAGTTAAATAGATAAATAGTTCATTGGTACCTGAGCGAGGACAACAAAGCACCTTGTAGAGGCGTAGCACCGAGGTGTGATGTTAGCCCCCTTTCACTGGAAACTCTGTGATACTTCCAACTGTCCAAAAGGCCCTACAGAGTCTCAGTAATTAGTGCAAATCAAGAAAGTCTCCGTCTGTTGGCTGGAGATCTACTCGTCCATGACGTCAAGAGCTCAGCAGTCCTTAGGAGTCTTTGGCGGTCTGTAGGGCAACATCGGCACGGGTCTGAAACATGAGAAGGAACACAACAACAACATTTTATGTGCATGAATTTGCATTTTTATGAAAAACAAGTCAATCTTATCCCATAAAGTCCATGCTAATGCAAAATATCCCCCTTCAGACATGCACCATGATGGCAATTTAAGCACGAGTCGGACGAACCGAATGTAAAAGCTCCATCAGAACAGGTTAAAGTTGTGTATTAAAGCTTTCACTTCTCATACACAAAGAAAATAAAAGCACTTTAATAAACCAGGAAATCCCACCAAAAAGACAGTTTTAAGTCGTTGCGGAGGGTTTTCTCAAATCAGTCTAAAACATATTTTTTCCCAAGTGTTGTGGTGCAACAGTGGTTCTGTTGTGTTTATTTATAGCCTCAGAGACTGAGGAGTGGATTGGTAGAGAGTGCACTCGAAGTGAAGTTTTCATTTTTTAAAGTTCAAATCTGCATCACTTATGTAGAAAAGAAAGAGGAAGAGAAGAGAAAAGAGACCTTTTGATGCAGCATTGATGTATATGTGCATGTTGCAAATATGTGAGGTAATTTAATATTTGTTTTTTTACTATTTTCTATTATTATTATTATTATTCAATGGGTTTTATTTTCTAATTTACTTTCCCTTAAAGTTGGCATTCTATCCGTTTTTAGGTTCATTCTGTCCATTTTCCATCACTGTAAAGCACTTTTTGTTGCATTTATATTATCATAAAACCACAATAATAAGCATAGCAATTTCAACTGCAGGGATTCTAGCACATACAGCATGTGAGCAAAAATGAATTTAATGAGAACCAGGAGAGTCTAAAAATGATGAAATGTATGGGAGGATTCATTAGTGAGAAGAAGGGTCATGCGTCCCTCACAATATTTCAAGTCAGGGTTCCACTGAAGCCTTAATTTATGAGCAGAAATGAAGGCTTCAGTGGAACCCTGACTTGAAATCTACCCATGACGCACTTCTTTCCTGTCTCGATATTTCTAGTTTCCTGCAGTCACACCTCTTCTTCTTGTGCACCTGGTGGCAAACGTGCAAGAAGCCATCACTTTAACAGACAGGTGTTACGTATTCCATCCACGGGAAGGGAAAGTAGTGGAGCGCACCCAGTGATTTGCAGCCTTTAATTACTAACATTTAAACCCTACTGTGTCTTCATCAGAGTCAAAGAGCGTATTCCATGTCTGAAAAAGGCTCCAGAGCCACGGGATTCACATCACGTTGCACTGACCTGCTGGGTAAAGGGATGGTGGGTGGAGGCCGGGGCACAGTGGGGATGGGGATGGGGAGGGGTCCAGTTCCGGGGATGTGGACCCCCGATGATGTGATGCTGTGACCCAGCCGAGAGCTCCTGCCCAGAGGGTCTGCAGGTAGGGGCTTCTGGGGTGCACTGGGTTTCTCAAAGTCCTGAAGAAGAGAGAACAAAAACAGTCCAATAATCAGGCAAATACTGTATGTGCTCATTTTAAACAAACAGCAATGTCCTGAATTTATATTTGGCTGTATTTATTTCAAGCCTAAAGGTATGTGATCAAGCTTTATCTGTCTTGATGTATACTTTTTTTTATGTTGTTGTTACTATTTTTTATTTGCTTTATATTTTAATGGATCAGTTGTTTAGTTTCTAAATTTCAATGGCCACAGGTAAATATATACAGGTAGGTTCCTCTCTATACATGGAGAAAGATAGTAAGAGTGATAATAAGTATTAAGTAAAAGCAAACAACAAAAAGAAACATAATAAAAGAATCAAAATAAAATAAATATTAACAACAATAATAAATGACATATAAAAAATAGATGAAAAATAAAGTAAGATATGTACCAACAATGATGTTAAAAATCCAAGTAAAACATAAATACAATATTAATAAAACAAAAACAAACAAATTATTTGAAAATAAATAAATACACAAAGAGAAATAAAACAAAAATATAATTTACAGAAAAAAAAACAGTAACTAATAAAACAGGAAGATTAACAATACCATACACTTCCAAAATAAAAGGCATAGTTATGATATGAATAACATGAGTTAACATTGACTAACATACCAACAAAAACACAGTCTGATCACCCATCAGAGAAAATGTATAAACTCATATTTATGTACCAAAATAATTGGTTAAAATGCTGATTAGCACTGTACATATTTGGTATTGAAGCCTCGTTAACATATATCCTATTTGCTAGTTGAAATTCATTTGAGAAATACCACAAATCACATTACTCTTATCTTGAATATAATATCACGTCATCTTCTCCCTCCCTCTGAATATGGATTAGCTGTACAGCAGCTTCCTGGAGACAAAGGCGGACGTGTTTCACTAGAGGGCACTGTGTTGTTAGTATCTTCCCTGAATTCCCTCTGCTAACACGAGATGAATCCCAAGCGTCCTCCTCCTCCTCTGTCTCCGCCACCTCTGTGGCAGTGCTGTGTGAGTGTAGAAGGTTATCTGAATGAGGTGCCATCATGTGTTACTAATCTACAGCAAGGAGGCGAGCGGTGATAAACATCTGCCACCAGCCGCCCGGCTGCCGTCACACATGTATGCAGAAAAACCTCCCCGCACCCGCACCCACCAACACCACAACACACACTCGAACTTAACACACACACACACACAGAAAAAGTGTTCCACATCATGCATGAGTGAAACTTAGAGAGCTGGAGGGTTTAAAACATTCATGAGTGAAGTCAAGACGTGACTGGGTTCGTCACATCAACACGGTGTGACCCGGAGGGATCAAACACAGGAAGGTTTAATGTCAGCAGAACATCGCATGGAGGAGATTTTTATCCCAACATATAACATGTTTCTTCACTTTATGGCCAAAAGTATGTAGACACCCAAGTACTGCCCATTAAACCTATATAAATGTACTCATTAAACGCATTAATACTGGTGTAGATATTGGCATTAGCTCAACACGCCCTCTACGGTTTAAAATCAGCCCTGATCCTGATGTGTAGCAAACTGAACTGGGGTGCTTGGAGGCTTCAATGCTACAGCACACAATGATATAGATGTTCAGACGGCAACATGGTGCTTCAAACTGTGTGGCAGCAGACTGGAGAAGATACTTGTCTCAACATGACAGTTTCCTCCAGCATCACACAGCAGGCCTGCACAGACAGAGCCCTGACCAAACTCCATCAAACACCTTTGTGATGACTTGATGCAGCAGATACAGCACAGTCAGTAAGACATATATATGAGCATCTCCACATACAGCTTGGTCATCTATCTTGAGGGAAACATCAAATTCAAACTGCATATAATGACTATTTTCTCATCAATTCATGGACTTTGTATTTTCTCAATTAAAAAAACCTGCACACTCACTCCACACACGCCACAAAAGTGTAATAATGACAACGTTTCGAGCCTCCTTGGCTCTTCGTCGGGTCAGAATGGTTAATGCTCGGAATGTGAAATCCAATTAGCATTGAAACATTGTCATTAAACATTTATGGCGTGGCTTCAGTGTACTTTTTCTTCACTGACGCTGGTTTCTGATTGCGCCCACGTGACATGCGTATAATTACTCTCATTATTTTATCATTTAAACCTTTGGTCTGTAAACCATCAGATAAGTTGATGCCTTAAAGAAAACTGAAAGGGGTTAAACAACATGGTTATTATTGAAGTTGTAGTTTGCAGAGGTCATAAACTGGAATTAAATTTTGTCCCACCATTTACATGCATGAGAGGGGCAGTACGAAAGGGCGCCAAAGATTGAGATCTTAAACCAGGAAGTAAGTTAGCATTTAAGCCCCCTGGTCTAACCTCTCAAACTCATTGAAGGTTTTAAATGAGCTGGTGGCTTGACGCCTGAAATAAGGTCTGTGGTTAACACAAGCTGAAGAGATGTTTGTGTTTTGTTGTACGACATGAAATATCTTAGTAAATACCCCACTTGTAAATTTTGGATTTTTCTACGTGTTCTTAAAAAGGCGGTTGCTAACAAGTGGCTACATGAGACTACAGTAGTTGTCGGACAGGAAGTCTCTCACTAGTCCGCACCCTCTAGTGGTGCTTGTTTGAGCTCTTGCAAACTATTGTAGCTTGTAAATTATGTTAATAAACAATTTATTATGCTACGGATTCGCAATTTGTCAAGAGACGCTAACGGTAGTGTGGCCGGGGTGCAGTTTGCTATAGCATAAGGTAAGCTTTTGACATCTGTTGGCTGCATTAAGGCTTCAAACGACATAAAAATGGTGTTCATTTGTGAAGATTATCCTGCTGAAGAAAACAAATAAGTATCTCAAACGTGTGTTTGCCACAGAGCTTATTTTCTGCCATGATCCAAAATCCAATGCTAAAATCCCATAGGTGAATTCTCAATAGACCCCATGGTGATGCTACTTCCGGGTTGGCCTACAAACATACGTCATTTCGTTCACCACCACCCAGTTGACAGTGTCAACAAAAACTGAAAATTTAAGCTTTATACAAGTGGAATTAATGGAAGAGCTGTTTGTTGTATTGTGTCCCATTGGATTCTACAAGTGTACCTCCATAAGTGGCTGGTAAGTGTAATTAAAACAACAACAGCAACAACTTATTTATGCAATATAATATGCATTAGCTGAGGTGCACTGTTGTAAAAACTCTGCCAACATAATGAGCAAAACTCTCTACATACAACAGCCAAAGCTCTGCAGCTTAAACCATGAGGTGCCCCACAGAGGTTGAAATGTTACGGCGCTTTAATCAGATTGAGCTCCGTTAACAGCACAGCAGGTGCGTTTTCCTCTGAATCTGCAGTCCCATGTGGGTACGTTCTTCCTTATTGAGTTTGAGGGTAATAAAACTTACACAGCTGGGGATTATTTTGATCCCATAAGAGAAAATGCGTGTGAATATTAACTGAAACTAACAGTATCTCACAGATTAATTCACACCCACTGTGAGTTTATGTTTAAGTACACATTCATATCTGACAAACTATTACATATTATGGGCCGTTTAGTTTAAAAGGAGAATAACTCCTTCAGATACAAAAGCAGGCTGTTTTTAAAAAGGGAGTGTACAGAAGAAAAACAAAGATGTAAATGGACAGATGCGTCCACTCAAATGCAAGAATAATCCAGGACCCATGTGCATTCTAATGCCGCTCTTGGCAGAAAATTCACACTGTAACTGGAGTCTTGGTGGTGTTCACATGTCTTAATTCAAAATGAAGGATTGCACTGTCCTCCGTGGCTTGAGAAAGATCTATGAGCCTCGGGCTTACAAGCACCTTTCAAAACCCTCCGGAGGAGCTGAAAAATGCGTGGTCGTCCGGCCAAAAGCAAAGCTATTTTTCTAAGTTTCCAAAAAGATGACATTCTGGAAAGGCAAGATTTTCCCTCCTCAACATTGTGATGCTGCAGTCTGCTTCTGCACACAGTTGGGGCTTGTTTGCTTTACATTTATTTAAGTCTACAGGTATCCAATATGTATTTTTCGAAATAATAAAGAGTTGGTCTGTTTGTGAAAATTCTCTGCTCCCAAGCTGTTTTCTCTTCATGCACGGCCTCGGTGTAATAGATGCAGGACAGACTTCATTCCCCTGGAAACACCTCAACATTAATGGGGCGCAATTGGCAAACAGGCGCAAGAACGCCTGCAAAAAAGTCTTTTAAAATGAGACATATTGGCACAGACAGCAGGGGAGGTTGTGTCAAGTATTACAATGAGCTTGTAATACACTTTCTATTGAAGGATTGATGTCCTGCACGTCCTCGCTGGCGTGTTATTAAAGCTCAACAGAATCTCCCCCTTTTGTTTCTGACCCACAAGAGCCGTCTCGATCACTCCACCTGCTTCATTACAGCAAAATGAGCTGGTAGATATTAGCAGGTAGCAGAGTCTTATTATTTTGGCAGGCCAGCAGAAAGCTTATTTATTAAGCAAACAGTGGCCTCTCAGCTAAAGTGCATCTTTAGTTGGCACACGTTCATATTAATCAGAGGTGATGTGCTGCAAAGTTCGATTTGGACGCCACAAAAACCATCCAGAACTGGATGTTATGCCAGTGGTTTCTGTCGCTCAGAAACTCAGCACCTACGGTTTTTGGATCTCACTTTTTAGATGCAAACTGTGTCACCTGTGTGATGTCAGGTAGCATTTTTCATCACCTGTAGTCATCACTCTGTTCTTTGTTTGTTTGGCCAAATGGTGGAAAGTACATTTACTGTACTTAAGTACAATTTTGATGTACTTTACTTGAGTATTTCTATTTTCTGTAACTTTATACTTCTACTTCACTACATATAGGGGCCAAATATTGCACTTTTTACTCCAGTAATTTTTTTTAAAATTAACATCATAACAGTATATTAAGTAGTTAAAATGAGCTCTACATTGAGAAAATTAAAACGCTGCTTACATTATGCATCATTAATAATAATCCAATAATACATTTGGAAAATATAAAACAATCTGAGTGTGGCCATTCTGCATTACGAGTACTTTTACTTTTGATAAAATTATACTTTTTTAAAAGATTTTGATGCTGTTACTTTTGTACTTTTACTTTCCAAAAAATTGGGAAATACTCGTTAAACATAAGTATCTAAAATGATGCTTGGTTACTCTCCACCACTGCTGTTGATCACCTACATGATTAACCTTGGAGGAATGACACTGAATCCCTGCATGCCTCCCTCTAAGTCCATCGTGTTTTTGCTTTACATCCAGGATTATGTTCTGCTCTTTATCCAACAGAGAGAAAGTGTCACATCACAAAGTGAATCTCCTGCTCTGTCTTAAAGCCTTACGCACCCTGCTGCGACTGACAGAGCGCCGACATCCAGCACAGCCCTCCTCGCCGCGCTGCTACAGGAACGCATCAGGATTTGGATGCACCACCAAATCCACCAGACAGATGGATTTACTATCTCCACTGCATCCAATACTGCCGGCTCAGCAGAAAGCAGCGCCTTACTCAGGAGTTGGGTCACGGGGAGGGGGAAGGATTGAATTTTGCTGTCGATATGCGGGCATGGAAGCCGACCGCAGTGCAGAAACGCAGTGAGCTCTGGTATCCGGCGCTTTGCTCCAACATTCAAAAATGTCCATACAGGTGGCTGTACAGGTTCTTACACCATTAACTACAATTTGCATATATTTTACATAAATGCAGAGCATCTTTCAAAGAGCCCCTCAGCTTTCAGATTGATTTCCTACCTTCCATTCCACACCACTGCTTTCTGTTAATTTCAGTATGAAAATCATGAGACTTAAAATTTTGTTTGACATAGCTCATCTATCACAGTGAGGCTTTCTTATTTATTGTTGAAGCTACATTACTGTCATGTGGTAATGCAGCATGAGCAGGGTGGGATGTTAAAAAAATCTGTGTGTGCAAGGAAAATAGGACATCTAAGAAAGTTGTAAACACTGTAATAACCATGTTTGTTTGATATTTACATTGAGTTTAACTAGTAATCATGAGGATAAAGTTGATAGAATTTTTTCTTTAAGAATTTCTCATCCATGCAGTTTTAAAACAGGTTTATAAGATCAAGAATAATTTTTTTTTTCAATGTCAAGTTTTAAGCAAATTGATAAAAAGTCCTTAAAGTGGTCAGAAAAATACTAATTTGAAAGCTCCATAAGATGATGTGATAAAAGCAAAAGCTCCAGAGCAGTGAGATTGTTTAGTCGACAACAAAACCCATGATTATATATCAGATGTCAGAGTGTCCTTAAATGCACCACGAGGATAGATTATGATCCAGTGGGGAATTAACTTCAGCCAAAAAAAAAATCCCCAGAAAACTATAAGTCACTGTGACCTCTTGAAGATGATTTTAGTCCCAGCAGGTTTATTTTCATTCTTTATCAAGACTAAATAAAAAGTATTACACTGCAGAAAGAATAAAATAAACACAGCTTTATAGGCTATGTCATATATACGGTCCATAATCTTAAAGGATTTCTCATCCGTGTTGTCTTTAAACAGAACACAAGGTAAAGAATTTTCAATCTCAAGTTTTAAGCAAATTGACGAGAAGTCCTTAATAAAAATGTGAACATCTTAAGTTCCTCAAGCTGATGTGATAAAACTTAAAGCTCAGAGCAGTGAGATGATTGCAGTGCTTTTCAGGCAGTGGACTGAACTCTCAGATGTCAGAGTGTCCTTAAATGCATCACCAAGGATAGATTATGATCCAATGAGAATTACCTTCAACCAAAAAAACCCCCAGAAAAGAACCTGGTCACTGTGGCTTATTTGAAGATGATTTCAAGTCTCAGCAGGTTTATTTTCCTCCATTATCAAGATGAAATAAATTTGAAGGTTGCCCGTATTATACTGCAAAAAAAAAAATCAATGTAGAAACCTGTGGTATTGTTTAGAAAATGGTCGGGAGTAATGTTCAGTAAAATATACACAGCTGGATGGGCTTGTCGCATATATGGTCCATTGAAGCTGCGGTCTATTTAAAAGCACATTTTAAAACATTACAAGGCAGTTTCTAACAAAGTAAAAGCTACAAACTTTGCCAAACAAACCTGCTCTACTCTGTACGATGACTGCTGGCGAGGCAGGCTGAGAAAAGGCGGCACTCGAGGTGGTGAGAGGGACGTGTGGGCGGGCAGGACCCGGTGGTGGGCCGGGAGAGGAGGCAGAGTGGGCTGGCCCACGCTCAGAGACACCGGCATGGGCTGGCTGATGTGTAAGGGCTGGTACAGGGGCAGTCTGCGCAGGCTGTGGGAGTGGAAGTTGTGTGGGGGGAGAAGAGGCTCCGCACTCAGGAGAGAAGGCTGGAAAGAGGACGAGAGGAGGTTATTTCCAGTAATTTGGTAATTCCAGAAGTTATCTGGCTTTTGTCAGGTGTTACTCATAATGTTAACAGTCTCTCTGTGTTTGAGTGTCGCCGTATGAAAAGACAGAGTGACAGTCAGAACAATATTCAGCTCTCACTACATTTATTATTACTATCACATCTGACTTTTTAAACACTTCTCCTCCTCCAGTCTGCCGAGCCAAGGTCAGGGCCTTTTTTCACCAGCGTCCCAAAACTTTCTATAATTTAAATTCAATTTAAATGTCGGCCATGCCAATTATTAAAAAAAAATGTTCTTCTACAATTAAACTATTTCCTATAATTAAAAGTGATGTGTGGCATAAATAAAACACCTCAGATCTGACTCATGGATTTATTCACATCACATCCATTCAATTCATTAATCAACAGTTGTTTTTATTGTAGCGTCTATAAAATTTTACTGCCAATTACTTTAGCGTCGTCCCTGTCTTTGTTTTTGTGTCTTTTCTCAAACGTGGGACATTTCTGCTTTTCTCTTACAGGATTATACATTGAACATAAATTAAATAGATTATATTCCTTAATATTAAGATTTATGTCCCATAAAACAAGCAAGTTATGGATCTGTGTCAATGTGTATATCAATATAATCTATATTGCCATCATGCTGCTGCCATCTTTGGTGTTCGCTTTCTGTTTGAGTCTCTTTGGGTTCAGGTCTAATCATTTTCTCACTGACTTCAGATTGTGTCTTTGGGTCCTTTTTTGGATTATATCTTTAAAAAATATTTATGCAGTTCCTGTCCTGGCAGGTTTTTGAAAAAGGTTTGTTTCAGGTCCAAAACTCTGGACCCACAAAGACCCCTAATTTAAAGACATCAAACAGGCTTTTGGGGAATTTTGAGGGGTGATCATGAGAACAATCACTAGTTGCAGTCCTAGCCCTGTGTTCTGATTGTAGTGCAGGAAAAACAAAAGTTAAACCTCTACTTCAGTCCTGAAACTCTCATTAGTGTGAAATAGCTGATGTCAGAATCAGACATAAAACTGGAAAACAACATTATTAGATACGACATTCTGAAAATGTAAAAGCCAGAGTCTGACCACATGTCCTGACCAGCTGTTACCCCTCCGCTCCAGAACAAACCAATAACGCCTAAAATGGCCAGAAAGGATTTGGCTGCTGGACAACACACACACACACACACACAATGCAGATGTATTCAAACTAAGAGAGATGTTGACTGACATCTGGCCGTCAGTGAGTGGCTGAAGCGGTCAGCATAATAAGGACGGACAGGCTGTTTGAACAGTCATTCTGGTGGACAGAATACAAAATGAACTGGATGAACCCCTGCGCTCCATTATGACATAAATATAACTTTAATACGCTGCAGTTACAGGACAGTGCAAACACACATCACATCTATCTGCAAACATTCATGAATATAAATGCCTCAGTTTTCTATAAATGATAGGTAATCTTCCGCTGTGCTTATCATTTCCAACAAACAAATCAAAACCTGCTTTCTTCCGCCGCCTGAATCAATCAACTCTGCTCCCTACTTATAAAAAAAATAACTTTTTTTTTTATCACAGAAAAAAATATTAAAGAGGCTCAAATAACAACACCCTGAGTCGTATTTAAATGGAGAAATCTCTCTATTACGGTTTCTCTGCCTGTGTCAACAAAAGCACCGTAATTAATATTTCTCAGAGAAAGAGAGAGAGAGAGAGAGAGAGAGAGAGAGGCTGAATCAATTATCCGACATCCTGTTTTGTCAACAAGCCTGGAAGTATGACAACTCTAAACTGCTGCTTTGAGGTTAGTGAAGGGATCTAATACATTGTGATTACAAAAGAAATCAAATCAAATCGGCTGTGGCACAAATGAGCACACAAACACACAAACACACACACACGTATTGATCATATGGGTGAATGTAAACATGCAGTATACCTTGTAGATGTTGGCTGCACAGGGTTTGGGTGGAGGCTTGCGCTGTGGGGTGGGTCTGTACATGGACTGGGTCCTGATGGGGCTGGTTGGCCTGCTGGCCTCCACAGATCTATAAGAAACACATGAAAACTTAAAGGTTCAATCTATGTTCAGTTTTAGAATTCCGTACTTTTCCAAACTGAAATTTCCAAACTTCTCTGAAGAGTTTTCAGACCATGTTTGACACCCAAGTACAAATGTGTACAGGGGTCGTAGCGTGGTACTGTAGCTCAGACAGCTAGATGCAAATTTCATACTTTTCCATACTTTTTTTGTTTCTAAGCTGATCATAACTGAAAATAGAATCCTATTTTCCTTGTTTTTAAAAATATTACTCATATAAATAAGAAATTAACAGCTTCAGAAAAAAACATTTGAGTCACACTGGGATGACCATCGGTGGGTTGCTTGATTATGTTGCCACGCTACTGGCAATCAACTGTGATCAAACCAAACCCACACAGCCTGAATGACTCAGATATTCTGGATCCTTAAGCATTAAACTCTTTATAAATGTTATCTATGGATGTTTTTCCAACTTTGATCCTCGCTTATTTAGTCACTAATAACTAAAGAAATACTTAGAAAGTTTCAGATAACTTCATTTTTGACCTTTGAAAAAGGCACTTTTCTACATGAAACAAGACTTTATATTCTGTCACAGACATTATGTCAAATAACCCAGGTACAGCTAAACTAAAAAATAACAGAAACTTTTCAGTGAAGTGACTTGTGTCAATAGAAGATAAGACATAAAAGCCAAACTGTGAGATGCTGCTGTGAAAAGGTTTCAAATCAATGATTTGCAAAAACAAAATAACAAAACAACTTTAGCAAGACAGCAGGAACAAGCGCTTAAGGTGTCAATCCAGAAATCTGAATTTTAATAAAAACCCCGACAACATCCTCACTGGATCTCTGTTTTGTTTTGTTTTGTTTTTGAACACACGTGTTACCTGAGTTTCTCCAAAGTGCTCTTCTTATTGGCAAAGAGGAGGCGCAGCAGAGTCTTCCTCTTCACAAAGATGATGACGGTGGTCACCAGGAGGCTGACCAGGGTGACCAGGATTGCCACAGTAATGACCACACTGTCGGCTGATGCCACATATGACAACACGCACATTAATACACACACACGCACATCTACAAGCACAGAATGACAGGACATGACGCAAAGACCGTTACAGCTAGGCCACGGTCCGCAGCACAGTGATTCACATTTCTCTTTGGTCACTGTTAAGGCCTTAACACGCAAGAGTGTGACGAGTAAAAAACAAGAAAAGGGAAAATACTCGCTTTCAAACATTTCTCATCAAAACTTTTGATACTGGCGACAATGCAAATTGCAACTGTTGCAACACTTCTTTAAAAGAAAAGAAAAAAGTTGCTCTCTCAGGTAACAGTATTTATGTCGAAGGCTTTTAAAGATACGAACGGCAGAAGTTGTATGTGTTGCCTTTGACAGAAGGTTAAAAGAAGTAATAGAAGTTAAGTTTGCCAACTTGATTTGGACAACAAAGCCTCCATATTTTTGTTTCATATACCTCGTAAGTAGACGCAGCTCATAACCCTTGGCTGCATGTTTTTAGTCTGTTCTGCACAACATGATTGGTTGATGCTTTTATTTGTGGTGCAAAAGCTCATTTTAATCAATAATAAGCTATTTTTTTGCTGTGTATATTCAAGTTCTATGTGAAAGCACTCCAGACAAAAACAACAGTTTGCACAAAAAAATATTGACATGTATATTAATCACCGGGAAAAAAAAGAGAAAAAAAAGCAAGCCCCTGGGGTGTTAAGGCCTTAAGGACTAAAATGTATTTTGTACACAGACTGCACACAGTGTAATATATTGCTGGATGGAAATGTTGTTATAGAAAAGTTGCTCTGAAGTCCAAACCACACATCAATCCAGCCCTGACTCTGCAAGAAAGAGATGTCTAGATGAGTGAGGACAGAAATTAAATCACCCACGCTACCTGCCAGTCTCATTGGCCCGCTGTCGATGCTTCCACCGAAGCCCGCTTTCTCACAGAGCGGCGGGGCCCAGTGTGCCTCACAGTGGCAGTTCTTCTTGTTGTTGCACACCTGCAAACAAGGTAGTTTTACTATATATTACATAACTCCTGCATACTGTTAAACAGATTTGTATTCCTACAAGCTAAACTTCAGATATAAATGTTGTTTGGATCTGTGCCCACGTAACAAGATGAAAACTGAATTGGTTTATATTTCATAAATAAACCTCTCTCATTCAGTTAGTCCAAATGTCTTTCAATATAAGGCTCTGCATGTGTGTGCACCGAGTCGTAATAGATAAAACATGTGCAGGGGAGAGTCCATCCCGTAAAGCCTCGGGTTTCCAGTGGAGAAGTTTGATCCAGGAGGATTCCCCGGCGAGGTAACGCAGTCCAGCTGTCAGTTGGAGGGAAGATGGAGGACGGAGGGAGGCGCAGAAGGAGCTGTGCAGCTGTGGGGGATTTGCATTGAGCACAGACGTGCAGTCAAGTGCTTTTGCTGCCTCCAGGCCACGGACACTCCTTCTCACAGGGCGACGGGGTTAAGAGGCACTTGGGGGGCTCAGAGGGAGGTATGATCTCTTAACTTTGTCCCAAGGAAATGCTATCTGTCTCTCCTGAATTAACACTCAGGACAAAATATAAGTAATTTCTGTTGAGCTGCAGATCTATACTGACAAAAATTATGAAAAGATTACACCCACCGTGCACTCATTCCTAAAAGTATTTTTCCAAGTATATTTCATATACTTTGAATAAGAATAAGATGGAAGTGCAATAACTCACTGATTGATTTATTAGATGCGCACACACTCGCTCCATCTCCACTTTCTCATAGTATTTGATATATCAGAAGAAATGAGCCTCCACATGTGTATGTATTTATTTCTTAAGGAGGTGATAGCGGCATATAAGGTATAGAAAAGCAACAAATGTAGAAACCAATGTATCTGAGTACAGTCAATACATGCCTGGCAAGATAAATGGAGTTGACTTGCAGGCAAACAATATTCTTTAAACTCCTGCAGTAAACTCAGATAATCACTACGTTTCCAGTCAGGTCTCGTACGGTGCGAGGTGTTTGAGAAAATGGCAGACAAATTGATTTGGCAGATATTTCTGCAGGGGGGAAGACTCAGCTCAAGTGCACACTCTTAATGGGAAACCATTTCTTTATGCTTCTATATGATTATTTTTATTGCAGTGAACAGATTAACGGGCAGCTTTGTTGGTGAGCATAACAATGTTATTTCTTTTTATTGACGGGCTAATTTGGTTTCGGGGTGTTTGGTCATTTAAAGATAATGAGAAAAAGTTTGAGGAATATACAATTTTTAAATCATCAACTTTGGCTTCTCATCGTATATAATCTGTGCCGTAAGCTGCCACCACGGAAGATCACAGGTTATTGTAACCTGAATGAGCCTCTTGTGAGTGTTAAATCCAAAAACTAAACAACACATAAGACATAAAAGCACACCCTATTGAATTATTGATACAAAGAGAGAAAGGTGAACATTTCTTGGCAGGAACTTTTATACTGCAACAAAACTACTACAGTGGTTCCTCCCTGCAGTGCTGCACTGTATCTCTCACTGTATAGCCAGAAGATGATGGACACCACTTTAAGTAGACCATAACTGATGCTGTTAAATGGGATGGATTTAACCTCAGTGGGACAATGAAGATTGATTGCACAGAATAGCAGCATCTGCCATAACTCACAGGCTCCACTGTAAATACACTGTTGCTCTGCCATTGTGTGCAATTAAAGGGCAGTAGGAGCAGTATTAATTTTGTTCAGTTGGTCAAAAAGTGACTAAACAGATAAATACGGAGTCCTCCCAGAGGTGTTGTTCTGTTTCACAGTGTATAATTTAACACTTAATATCGAGCCTGTAGGTACTTTGCACTCACCCCACGTCCATTGCACTTCCCCGAGCACTCATGCACACCAAAGACACTGACGTTCTGGCATTGGCGATTCAGGCACACCTATAAAAGGGGAAAACATCATTAAGCACTGTTAAGAGGTACGCAGTCGGAGAGCCAGTGAAGATGCACACAAAAGCTAAAAAAGAGCATGCAAACTTTTATGTGCACAGGTTTAGAAGCAGGTGCATGATTGATGCTTGCTGCGTATTCTGCACTCTGATTGAAAATGTATAAATTCAAGCGGAAATAACATGTCAATTGTAAATGCTATATACAATTTTTTGTTGTATGGTGGATGTATGCAAAATCAATCTGTTCCTCTTTTTCTCAGAAAGTGCAGAGCGTCACTCAGGTAATTGCACTACATACATAACAACTGTTCATGCAGTTCTTAAGGTGAAGATTCAGAAAGAAAAATATGCTTCTTATTTCTGGGAACAAGCAAAAACATTAGACCGGTAAAAGCCAGCCGTTGCTTTTATGTAGAAAATAAGGCCTGCATTAGGCTCTCATCTTCCTCAAATTGCCACTGCTGTGCGGGCCATGTGCTGCCAACTTAACGCCCTGATTGGCATGGAAAATAGAAAACCTTTTTGAGAAGAACAAAGGCCCATGACAAAGACCCACCTTCAGGCCAACAACAGTTCCAGATAATGTGCGGAGCTCACTCACATTTTACAGAGACAACAGCCAGGAGACAAGCTAACTTGGCAGGCGGCCATTGTGCACACAAAGCTCAAAGGCCTTTAAGCTTCAAGGGCAAGTCCCTGAAGGCAACTGAAAATGCTTATGAGGACTTGTAGGACTGTGAAACAACAGTTTGGTTCCATAGTCTATCGGGACAAGTCAGACAGCACATGGTACAAAACTAGTTTTTTTCCCCAGTATAATCCTGCCCTCACACATTCAGCCAAATTTCAGCCACGTAGGCAAAGCGCTGGTCTTTCACAAGCTAAACCCACAGCTGCGAGGGGTTTGGCAGATGCAACCATCCAGTTGTGAGAAATACTGGGGAGACACCGTGGGTATCTGTAGAGGAGCAATCATGGCCTGGCCGATTCTGGGCCATGTGTCAAAACTTGTGAAATATTTTCTGTATTACAGGAAATGTTGAGAAAGCAGAATGTGTGTTGCACAACTGGATTTTTCTCATTTCCATCGGGGAGAACCAGGAGAGCTGGTGTGTGGAAGACTTCTCAGGCAGAGAGTATTAACTCTAACTAGATTTCTGTTTATGCATCTGAACAACATTTCACCTGGCAGTGTAACCAGAGTATAGAGGCGAGAGAACGCAGCAAATAAAGGGGAAAGCTGGCAATTCTGCATTACTGAAGATCTGGAAAGGGAAGCTAACTTATAAAGCTGCCAGCAATCTATTGTTTTCCTTTGGTCCAGTGTGCCTGTAGTATGCAATGTAAAAGTTAAAAAATATTCTCAACTTTTCAAGGCAAGCCACATCATGACGGATATCTTTTCTCGCAAAACGTCCAGAGAAATCTGTAACACTGGTGTTATCACAAGTTTATTAACTGAGGGGAAATTTCCTCTCTGTGACATCCCTGGAACTGGTGCTGTAGGATTTCTTTAAAAATGAATGCATCCATTTACTTATTGATATAAAAGCAGCACAGGAAGTTGGTGTCACATATAATATGCTTTCACAACTAGTTTGCCATTAATGCAGGACTGAAAACAGATCCTGTAACCTCATCTTGAGAGACAATTAAGGAGGCAAGGGTCCCAGCCCGGAGAACTTTTTCTGCCTCTTTCTTGGCAGAAAAGGGCCCTGATGTCACCGGCGTGGTGAGGGAGGTTTTGAGGGCAGCGCACAGAGTTGGAGGAGTTAAGCAGCACACCATATAAAATAACTGGGTGCCATAAGGGTCTCGCCCAGCCCGAGGCATGATGTGTATATATGGATCAGTGGATTCACTCAGGAGTTAACTTTATTAGCCCTTTTCTTTAGGAAGGGCGGACTCTCTGTCTCTGCCTCTGCTCCATATTGCAGTACTCTTTACTCAGCACCCAAAGGAATACCGCAATAGGCTCATACAGTTGTCAGCCTTTTGGGGTCCCCAGAGGAAATATAATATAGCTGGATGCCGTGGTAACAGGGCAATGAACAACAAGCTAACACCTACTTCAAAAGATATAAAAAGAACCTATACAACAAAAAAAGAAAAAGCAGGTTTGACCTCTGGATGATAGACGATTATACAGTTTTGGTCTATTTAAGATGATTTACAACGTAGTAAAGCATCCGTGAAACTGGATGTCAACTCATAAGTCTTGAGCGTTTTGTGCTATTTAACAGGAATTAAATGATTGAAGCAGCATTTCTTTCTTTTTCTTTTTTTATTCTTTCTTTTACTCTCTCTTTTTCTTATTACCACCATTTATTACATATGAACTTACAACGTATTAATCCTTAATATTTTTTCTTAGTATTGTCTTTATCTTTGTGTTTTTTCTTTATGTTTGTGTCCTAATGTGTTTGTATGTTTGAAACACACAAAATGCATGTTTGAATATTGTATATGCAATGTAAAATTTACATCTGCTAATAAAAAAAATCTACCAAAAAAACAAAAACTGATCGCTCACCATGCCGTCTCCACACTTTGTACCAGCCAGAACCAGCCCAGGATCGGGCATGTCATCGCCCAGGTAAACATGTGTTCCTCGACACAGAATGCGCCCTCCTTCCTGCAGCGGGATGTTAGTTTCAATGGACACGGCGTTCGTTCCGATCACTGGCCGGTTGGCTCCTCCCTGGCACTGAATTTTCCCACACTTTGCATCCCTGCAGACAACACACACACAAACACACAAACACTGAAAGAAACGTAGTAAAACACTTGATCAATAAAGCCTGAAACATAAAGGCCTGTCAATCACAGACAGAGATAAGAAACTGCAGAGACAGATGAAAGAGTGAAGAGAGCTGCAGTGCTACAGTCCTCCGGTCATTAAAGCAATTACATCAATTAACAAAGAGCTTGATTACAGAATTCACCCAAAGGGAGAAGATCTTTAGAACAATTAGCCTACAAGAATAGCAAGAAATGATTCATGAATACTTTCCTAGACCGTAATTAGCTGCTATCTTCCTGGAATTACATTTTTTCAGCCATGTAAACTTTTGTTTGAAGATCACATGTCAGATTCCGCAACGTAATGAAGATTGCTAATGACACCACTTAAGCTAATCAGTTGTGTTTTGCACAGTGATTTCTCTGTACCTCTACCACATCAGCAGCTGCAGAGTCTTACCTCGCATCACATTTGGCAAAGGAGCCTTTGGAGTCCTTCCCACAATTCCCGTAAGGATCCCCTGCGGAGTTGACTCGCTCGAAGCATATCCCAGGGGCGGGCTTGGCTCCTGCACACAAAGACAAACAAGCAAAAAACAGAATATAATCACCATAATGAAGTGAAAGATTTCCCCTATGAAAGTGAAGATGATGTGCTCAGTCCAACTTATCAGGAGCCATTGATTTACCTGGTCCCCACAGTGTGATGCACTGTTGCTCATGAGTCTGGCAGATGCCGTTGTAGCAGTAGCCTTCGACGCTGTGGCAGGCGTGCCCATCATGCAGATAAACGTTGGCTGGGCAGTGAGGGTTGGCACCGGTGCAAAACTCTGGCAGGTCACAGGAGTTACTGGACTCTCGACACAGGGTGCCGGCCGGTTTCAGCTGGGAACACACACAGGACAGTACAGTCTGTTCAGAATCGCTGACTTCATCTGATTGATAAAGTCAATGATCTCATTCAAATGTCTTCATTCAAACATGACAGGACAAACAGAACAGCAATGCCGGTGCGATATTTGGCACCTGGAGCGTGAAGGGGGGTTAAAGCACTGTTGGAGAACAGGCTGAGAGGCTTTTTTTTCCATCATGCATCCTGGGTGATCTGATCACTAGTGGAACGCTCTTAATATGTCTGCTCACACCTGGCATTAGAATTGATTTACATATGTGTCTTGAGTGACCACTTATGATCTGATCTCGCTTCTCCACTCTATATGCAAATGAACACACGCCTAATACAGGGGTCGGTTTAATGTACAGGATTGTCTGCGGTGAAACTGTCCATAAGCGTGTAGTCGGGTATATTTTCTGAAGCTGAAACTATAAGCTTATTGTCCCTGTGGACCTCCGTGCTGCTGACACTGCCACCTCTGCCCGGACACGGAGCTTCAGAGAGCCGGGGTAGAGTGCAGGCGGGTGGGTCACAGTGTCAGATGTGTGCGGAGAATTAGAAAGAAACACAAACAGTATGATAATAACATTCAAAACAAAAAAAATCACTGATGGTGGTTTCTGTGACGTAAATACAGAAGCAGAAGGCATCAATGCATCGTCTGTCCAGCTCTAAATGTAGTCTGAGTGGCCAGAACCTCAATGTGTCTTGAGTGCTCACGTGTACTTGAGCTGCCTACTTGAGAACAAGACCTTGAGAGTCTACAGCCAGGCTAACATGCACACAATACCAATGCTAGTCTTGCAGAACCCAAACCTATCCCCATGCGTTTCGGCAGCTGTTTGACTAAAATGAATAGTAGGACCAGAGTGTCCAACATTGCCATCTGGATATATACTGCTGCACGGACATGAATTAAAGCAAGAGAACAAAGTATACTCAGGTGTCTACAGTCTGCATCAGTACTGGATTTTATATAATAGATTTAATAGATAAAGGATTAATTAATCACCACTGTGAGCCTGATTTCTCCCGTCTCTCACTAGTGGATCCATTAATAATAATAAAAGTTTAAAAAGATATTAAAGTGCATTTCTAGATATTCAAACTATGATATCTTTGCCTGGATGAATGTGGAAATTTCAGTTTATCGAGATGATTATTGTGTCTTCTAAAGATGGATTTTACCTCCTTTTCCTCATACGACAACAGGCAGGAAAGAAAACGTGGACAAACTAGGTTAGTTTGTGGTTATTGTATTCCCTTTGTGTATAACAGGAAGCTCTAAAGAAGAAGACACATTTAATGCAGTCTCTCTCAGCCTACTTAACCTTGTGCTGGCCCGGCCTTTAAGTTAATTCAAACTTGAGTCATGTCCAAAGTGTAATGGAAACATTACTGGATCTGACCCACTCAGACTGCTGTCGTGACTTCATGGAAAAATTACCGGAAGGCTAATTCAGCTATGAGAAGGAAATGTAGAACTGCTGTTTTCATGTCTAAAACAAGCTATACACACATAAACAGCAAAACGAAGCCCATAACGTGGAGCTCTGGCATATGTGGAGCTGGATTCACTGCTGACGTCTCCTGGTATCTCCTGCCATGAGGTCAGACAAGGGTTTGTGTGAAGCGCAGGGAAGGACTCATTTGCCTTAAAATGGAGGTCTGTGCAGAGCCATGTTTAAAGGCACAATGAGCCGACCTTGTGCATTAATCATCTTCAACAAATGGTACTTTTCATGGAGAGAAAATGCATCTGAGATACTTAGAAGAAAATTTCCATGTCAAAGCAAAAAAAACCCTAATAACTCAGTGGAAGATATTTTCACGCAATCCAACATGAGACCTTGCCCATAATTGAAATTGGCTTATTGAAGTAAAATATACAGATTAGGAAAGACCTGAGGTATTAAATTATGAACCATTATGAGTTCCTTAATAACCTACCAGAGAGAATTAACAGAGTTTCAGAAAGTTTGGGGTCTTGCACTGGAGTTTTGAAATGAAAAATGTCAATCTATGCAAAGGAAAGCTTTTGTAATGTTCAGAGGAGCAGAGAAAGTACACTTAGAGGACTTTTTTTTCCAGTGATGAGAGAGTCAGTATGACATTTAAAATGGAAAAAAGGAGTTCCAAAGTGTGAGAAAGACCCAGGGCTGCATGAAAAGTCTTACCCTGCAGTCTTCACAGCACTGTCCGTGGGCGCACACAGCGTCTCCCTTGAGGGTGCATGTGGTGGCGTTGCAGCATGGGTTCATACATTCCTGGGATAAAACAGGGAAAACAGAATTGTTAAGGACATGTGGACCTGATCATTGCGCTCTCTCAGCTGGTTCCCTGTCAGATCAAGACATCCTGGTCAGAGGAGCACACTTCCTGCCTGGGGATTCCCGCTTTCTGACCTAGAGACCTTTGAATGTTAAGTGAAGCTCATATGTTCTGGATTTGGGAATTCTGGTGAACTTCGGAGTTAAAGAGGAGTTTGTTCAATGCAATGACCTATGACAGCTGAGGAGGAAGATCCAGAGCAGCAGTTGGGAGGGGAGTGTATTCATATTTTCAACTCCGATTTGATGCAGATAGTGGAAAGATGTGGCAGAGTTGACTCTTGGGGCATTGTGGACAGGAGCGAGAGTGGGATTTGAAAGCCCTTAAGAGGCAAAGATTGTAGCCACTTCACCACAATGACAAGATCAGCCAGCTGCTGGCAGAAACCGACAAGAAGAAAGAGGACACATGAAGAGAAGTCGAAAGGAGAGTAATGCTGTAAAAGACTTCAGGGAGAGTGTTGCAATGTTTATCTTTTATTGGATGCCAAAACACATCAGCTTTGTTTTCCAAGTAGTGTCACGCATCGCACTATCACGCAGAAAACAACTCCCACTATCATTTATCTTCCCTCAACGTGGCTCTTTCGATTGTGGGGCTTTAAGGTAAAGACGAGATGTGTTGAAGGCTGGGAACTGGAGGCAGCTGGCTCGTAGGACGTCTAATTTTCAGATGATGTGTGGTTTTTATGAGTCTGGCTGTTTACCTCTTGGCCCTGACGTAAGTGTATTGTTTAGAGAGGGGAGAAAGGTTCCTTTAATCTCTCAGTCTAAGTAGGCTGGCGAAATAAAACAAGCAGACCCTTTGTGGTGACATCATGGAGGTTTTTGGCCAGGCGAACTGGCAGAGATGAAGAGGGCACATGTAAATCATAAAGCTGGTTCGTTGGTGGTCAAACACAGCGACTCCACTAAAACACTACCTACAGCTGCCTGCAAATGACGGAGTACGCAGTCAGAACACCACTTAACTAAATAATCAAACACTTTGTTGAGTCAGTTTATAGTCGGCGAAATTACAAAAACTTAAACGCTCACTCAAGAAGGAGCTTTTTTCCAGGAAGAGAGTAGAAAATAGTAAATAGATTACTATTTCAATTAATTACATGGTATCAGATCGGCGCCTGGACTCCAGTAGTTGCCGATACCGATACCAGCATTTTTCGGCAGTATCGGACAAATTTCCCATATTGGTATTGGAATCTGGACAAGTCCGACCTGCTGCTTCATCGCTATCGTCTCTCCACACTTCCTGTCCTCTTTAGCTGTGTCTGGTTAACGTTAATGCCAAACAACTGCACTTGTCTAGCGCTTTTCTAGTCTTAGGGACCACTCAAAGTGCTTTAACATGACAAACAGTGGCAGAGGCTTCTCTATAAGGTGCCACCTTTTAGGAATTCAATGCTGAACGCAGCATCAGGAGCAGAGGGTTTCAGTGTCTTTGGATACTTTGACATGTAGCCTTGTCAGGGATCAAACCACCAATCTTCCGATCAGTGCTCGACCAACTCAGCCGCCCTGAATCACTTCTGCAGCGCCATCCTTGGAGAGCTGCCACAAACATCAACATAAACTGTGAGATACAGAGAGCTTTCCCTGGCAGTGATAGGCTTAATCAGCATTGTGTAAACTCCTTTGGTGAGAGCTTGGATGGAGTTCATTTATATGCAAAAGTCGCATGAATATCTTACCAAGCCTTTTCTCCCTTATTAGGCTTTTCTGTTTCCTCAGTCATTTAAATAATGTTGGCAGGCTCATCTGGAGCTTGCGGCCCCTTTAATTGGTTAAAATGACAAACATCACCGATCATATTACCTGTAGCTGATTAACATTAATGTACTTATTGCTCAAATTAAACTTGTCTGTTGGTGTTATGTGCTCACAGCAAACCGGTGCCTTTACTTGTCAAAGATTGTTTTGGGAGAAAAGAAACTCTTCAACACAACCAACAGAGCGAAGACTCTTCTCTCTGAAGAAATTATCTTTCTGGTCGCATCACATCAATTTCGGCAAAAATCTCCAGGTTAAACTTTTATGCTCATCATATCAATATTTGAAGCTTATCAACTTAACAGCTCAGCATCATGAGCTCCAGTGTTCTGAGTAAACAGCTCGTGAAAAACGAGGTGTAAAATTCACAACTAATTTCAATCTATCAGATACGTATTTAATCAATATTTCATCTTTTTTTCTGATCTGGTTTTCAGGTTGCAGCTACAGGTTGTGAATATTAACGAGGCTGCTATTTAAACCGAAGGTGTTTCTGATATGAATCTTTTGGGTTATTTATAACTTCAGTTACCTGCAAATATAAAAAAAGCTGAACTTAATTATTTTTGATAAGGTATTTAAAGGGAGATTCAGATTTCAGAAGCAGATAATCAAATAGTGCAATTTGTTAGATGTAGAGCTGCAGCAATCAATAAATCAGTCAAAAGATGGAAAACATATTGTTGTTTAGGCAAAAACATTAATTATTTGGTGGTTCCAGCTTCTGAAATGAGAGGATTAGCTACTTTTTTAATCTTTTTTATCATTGGATAAAATATTCATGGGTTTTAGATGTTGGACAAACAAGGAATAAGAATTGTGAGGGGCTATTTAAACCATTTTTCACCACCTTGAATTCTCCAGTTAATCCATCCACCTTGAAAGATGATGATATAGAAATATATTTTTTATCATCAAATCTCCACACAGCTGCCCTGGCTGCAACCTGCTTCCCACACGTGATTCTCACTTCGCTTCCCAAGGCTTCCTGCAGTGTGTGTGAGCCAGAAACAAAGTGTGTGTGGGTGGATACACGCATCAGCGCAGTTGTTTGGGTGGCAAAGCCAAAGAAAGCTTATTCCAGCCTCGACCCGCGTACACTTTTGTTTGTTTGCTTTGTCACACAGTTGGACAGTGGTTTGATTAATGGGCCTTCAACGAGGACATGACATCAGCGCGGCAGCCTGTCAGAGTGCTGCTCAGCACATGTGGGAGCCTGAGTGAAAGCGCGATGTAAATAAAACACTTATATTGGGAGCCTCGGGCGATTTGCTGAGCTTTTAGGCTGTTTTTGTGCACAGCGGGTTTCGGTGCTTTTAAGCCGCAAACACGGTGTCAGTGTCAACAGAGAGTTTAAGTTGAAGTTTGTTGGGGGGTCTGAGGGAGCTGCTGAGACTCTCAGTGGTTCTGGATGAATGCTTACAGGACAGTTACGGTTGTTTTCTTTGGACAGAGAGAAGCAAGTTAGAAACCTGCATGGTCTGTTCCTTTGTACCCAGCCTCTCCTCACGTCTGAGTACGGAAATATGGATTTGACGTGGCACTTTACTGTAAATACACATGACTATCTTAAGAAAATCACGCCTGTTGTTTAGACTTTTTTTGGAAGGGGCCACACATGGAATTCTCCTGAATCACATTAACTACACTCCACAGAATCCTGATTCACCAAAGACTTTGAAATTGATTTCCTGAACTGCTTTTTGTGTTTGTCTCGCAAAAAACAATTTCTTTGTTTCACACTGTTTCACATTCACATAGTTCCACAGAGCTGCCCACAACCTCAGCGCTGCAGACTGATCCTCTCCACTGGAGCAGGTCAGGATGGAGGCCTCTGCTCTCTGCCTTACCTCTGGCTCCCCGCAGTCGCACTCTTCTCCCTCCTCCACGTAGCCGTTGCCGCACTTCTGGCCACCGTAGAGCACCTTGACCTCTGGCATGTTGTCCAAACACATGCCCACGCCTTTCTCCAGACTGGCAGCGAGGTCCTTCTTACTGCATGTGCTGAACACGGTTGGAAATGGATACCTACAGGAAGAACGAGAGGTTGATTGATTTTAAGGTAGAAACCGCACACGGTGTTATAGTTCACGTTATTCGAGCATGAGACAATGTTTCAATCTACTACAGGTCAATTTAAAAGACCAGTTTATTTACTCCATGTTTAAGCTGTGTCAAGGCAGAGACACACGGGGAGAGAGTAGAGGCAACAGGTATTTAATAAAATCCTTGTCTCTCATTTTAAAGTAATTTCAGTTAAATCTGATGTGGCGCACAGCTGCATCTTCTCTCCATTGTTGTGTTACAGCCTGCCGCCGTATTTTATGCTGTTTCTGTGACTCTGAGCAGAACAATTTCTAATCAATTGATCTTTCCAGAGCAAACTGTCCATATCAAACAATAGGAATACCTCCCCTCTATATCTGAATGTACAAACAAAAAAGCCCTATCATCTTTTTATTACAGCCTTTAGTCCCCATGGTGTGTTTGTAATTAACTGTAAACGAATCACTGACTCAAAATGAACAAAAATCATGTTTTCGGTGTCAGACTTTGGCAAGAGATCCACCTGTGAATCCTCGCTCCTTCAGATGCAGTGAAGGACGTCCTTTAAAATGGAGTGCTTAAATTGATTTCTGGGTCTCGAGCCGCAGGATCGAGGAGCGAGGAGAGAGGAAGCACCAAATTGGGAATTGAGATTCAGCTATGGATTCATCACTGGATGACTCTTTGAGAACAGGTGCAGCTCATCACAGTCAGGGCTGAATGAAGCATGTATGGGAAAGAGAGGGAAGCAGAGACACTGTGCTTCAGTGAAGTGCGAGGCCACTAGACTGCTGGGATCCTGAGTAGATACGTTGCTGCTGTGTTAAGATCAGAAAAGCAGAACACAGCTGCCATTCTTTGAGGTGCATTTGTGTCGAGCATGTCAAGACCATAAGAGGGAGAAGAAACATTGACAATCTGATGGTCTGGAGAGAAAGCTAATACATACATGTAGCAAACTATGTTTCCATAAGGTCTGAATCAAGAGACTGAAATCAGACATTTCTTATGAATGCTGGCTCCAGAGAAGAGGCGTATCTGGTTTGTTATTTAGGAAATTACACTGCAGATTTAAACAGTAAACTATATAAAATATGATGTCTTCAATAAAAAGGTGAGGTGGTGATGATCGTTTGAATATAAGTTAATTAATGTTATTTCTGATGCATTTTACTCTTTTTTTCTGCAACATTAGCCATGTTTCTATTAAAGTCAGAGTGAATTTTGAAGTGAAATTTTGAAATGTCGCATAAAAGCAATTCCGATTTAGGGACGTTTCCATAGATTGATATAGAGTGAATAAATAAAGCTGCATGAACATACTTTGGTCAGAGGATGGCGGTGTAATGTGTCAGTAAACAGTAGAAGAAAATAAATTGTGCAAGAGAGAAAAAACATCAACAAAAAAGAGGTTGTTTGTTGCTTAAGTATTTTTATCACCCGTTTAGTGCATTAACTATTTTTCGTTGCGTAAAAAAGTTTTATTACATTTTCCATTAAGCATCTTTAATGGGAATCTTCAATATGGGCGTCAAAATGTGTCTGTGGAAACACGACTGTTAGCTGTAATGAGCTGCACCTGTGTCTACTGTCAGAGAGACTTCAGGTGACAAATCTATACATAGAATACATGAACAGGTGTTTAAACCACCCACTGTGTGTATGTGTGCACAGATAACATCTCACTAAAAGAATAAGGCTGCCTGAAATGGAGGAATGAAGAGACATGACATTTCTTGGCAGGAAAATTAACCCACGACACAAAATAAATCCAGTATTGTGTTTTTACTGTTTAGAAACCAACATGATCTGGAGAAAAGTGGACTCAATTATTCTGCACGTTTTCACAGGAACCTTTGTTCAAACTCCTCCTTCAAGACGCCTTTTCACACACATTTAATGCTCGACTGACGCTGTACTATATGAGATTCAGTTCAACAGATTTTCAATCCTACTCATTACATTAACGGTCCATCAAAAGTCCAGAGAAACATTTTCTCTGGCAGCTACATTTTCAAGAGCCATATCCTGGCTACACTGGGACAATTTAAGCAACTGACTGGAGGGGAGAGTGAGAGGAGGGGCGCGGAGGATGTGGATGACTTGTGTGTGTCTGAACACGTGTGTATGTGAAGCCTCGATAAAATAGCAAGGCCAAAACCACATCATTTCTAACACATTAATTTCACTCCCTGGTATCGCTTACCTGAAGGGCTGACTAATGTCTAATTTAGTGAGGAAAGAAATTGGTTTTCGTATTGAAAACGAAAAAATGTTATGACTTTAAAGATGAAACTGTGTGATATGCCAATAACAGCTGTGAGGCCCGGGGGAACGGTCCTCCTGCTAGAGTGAGCTTCTGTGAGTCGAGGAACCAAGGACCAGAAATAAATAGAAAGTGAGAGAGGGAGATGGAGAGTGAAAAACAAAAATAACATGTGTATAAGTAGGAGAAAGAAACATAATTATAAATAGAGGGGGCAGACACAGAGGCATGGACAAAAGGATGGGAAACCATTACGTGGAGGGAAAAAGGAAGGAATTAAATGATGCACTGGTGAGAAAAATGGCAGAAATCTTGATCATTTAGAAAGAAGGCTGGCACAGGACCCCGAAAACACAAAGAGATGCAAAATGAGACACAAATTGAGAAGCAAACTCACAAAAATAAAAGCATGAAATTACTACAAATGGATGCAAAACAACTACGAAGTGATACAAAATGACCAGAAAAAGCAAGAAAAGGAGAATTGAAATTACATAGACAGATGCATGGCAGAAATCTTGCTTCATAACCAAAACAACCACAAAATGAAGTAAAAAGACCACAAAGAGACGTGAAGCCTTCGTTTGCAGTTCTTTTGTCTCTTTCAGTGTTTTGTTCCTATGTAGGAGGTGGGGGGGCTGTGTCCAGGGACCTGTTATCTCATAATCTGTCCATGGCTGCAGGCTAGATGAGCTTTTTATTGAATTTTTTTTAATTTGAGTACATCTGAACTTGTTTCATCTGGCAGTCATTTGTCCCACTGAATAAACAACGTAACAACCGATCATGTGCAGTTTATTTATGCCAAGAACAAGGGCTTCAAATGGGAATCTCTGCACATTTTGTCATATTCAAAAACACGCTTGGCTTTGGTTACTAAACCCACCCCTATGCTTAACCTCCGCTAAGGCCTTTGTCCTGCCTCGACCTCTCTGAACACTCTGGCGGTATTAAACAGCAGCCGCAGGACATGCAGTTCTACAGCACAGCGCTATAGTAACATAACCGACCCTCGACTCTGTGTGTCATGCCAGCTTACAAACAAGAGCAGCTTCACAAAAGGACTGACAGAAAAGCAGGCTTTAGGGTGTAAAACGAGCGTCTCGCAGCTCACACAGTCATAATGGGACATAGTCTAGCTTCAAAAGGAGGACGAGGAGGATGTGGGGCGGAAGGGAGCAATGGCTAGCAGAGAAGATTGGCAGACGTGGCACAGAGAGAGGCAGCTGGCATCGGATAGTTGAAAAGCTTGACTTCAGACAGGAACATGTCATACACGTACTTATGCAGCGATAGACTGACTGGGGTGTTCAAACGCAACAGGGCGTGGAGACTGTCTGCAAAGCTTGCGGCTTGACGGGGCAGATTTGTGAAAATTCAACATTACACAGAATATGTTTGTGGAGCCCGGCGTTGGACGGAGGTGGAGGTTTGTGTGTGATGCTTTGCCGTAGCCTAAGGGGGATTTGGCTGCTGCAACTGCATGGATATTTCACTGCTGTTAGTTGACTATAGTGAAGCTCCTCCTGAGGGGACTGGAGATAACGGTGGAGGCATTCAATGGGAAAGAAATCTGTTTTTTTTCCAAGAGAACAGATTTCCAGAGAACATGGAACACAGAAAAACATCCTCTTCTAAAGGCCACCCTTGGGTGAAACCACTGCGTCCACTTCACTCAGACTGTCCAGCTTTGAGTGTCGGCTTTCATCTCACACTGACCAAAAGCCAATCTACCTGTCTGTGTCTGCCCTCGTCTGCTCCCATAATCCACTTGTTCGAGTCTTTTTACCACCGTAACACACACAGAAAAAGGGGCTTTGCTGCCCTCTGAATTGAGACCTATGCAAGAATTCAATCATTGACAGACTATGCAGATCAAACTACTTCATGGTGCAGACTGAGCCCGTGGTAAATAGCATGGGCTGCCACTGATAACAAAACACAGACATGCTTTGGGATATGCATGAGGGGCTGGAATGTGTATTCGGGGTAAACAGAGTCTGTTCTCAATAAACCGGCATTAATGGTAAAGTTAAGATGGCTGTCAGTTGGACATTCGCTCACTGAGGAAAATCAGGTTTCTTTGGACCAGATTAGGCTCACATGGAAGATATTAACAAGAACCAAAGGACACATGTATGTTAAAAACAACATGGATTCATTGCTATGTAAACTGCCTTGCTTTGAGTTAACTCCCTTTTGCAGACTATTGATGGATTTATCTTCTAAAACTCAGAAAGCCTTCAAGCATAAAGCAAAAACACACTTTATGGTGGCGGTTACCGTGTCCAAGCATGTGCTCACTGCTGTAATATCCAGCCCTTTGATTGGTTTCTTGATGTAAAATAAGAATGATATATGCTTGTAAATGCCAAAGTTCAGTGAAGCTGACTCACAAAAACAGAAAAGTACTTCAGTATTACTGATTGGATTTTAAATGTGTGAAATGACATTTAAAGCCAATTAAACACAGCTCCCTCCAAGTGAGCCATTAGGACGTGCTCTGCCATTTATTTGCTTGACTATTTAAAGCAGAGGGCACCTTAAGCAGCCATGGCGGGAGCCAACGAATCATTGTAAATGATCTATCTTTTATTGGTGTCCAATATGGCTGCTGATTGTGCATGAGCAGGGCTTTGATAATTGAGCTGAACTGCTAATTTGCAGCTGACACCCCTTCCAGGTAACAGGTGCCCACTTCATCCTGGTAACAGATGCAGTGTCGGACTCAAAAGGTGTCCAGGGATGCTGCAAGAATAACTTGCCTCTCCATCAGCTGCCTGGTGCGGTTCTTTATGACAATGAGCACATACAGCAGAGGAGCTTAGTGTCTGGATACTGACGAGCACACGAGCTCTCCGAGTGTGCTGAATGTCTGTGGCTTTCAGGGGGGGAGGACGGAAATTAATTTATATGAAAAGGAAAAGACAACATTAAATTACAGCTCAGTTTTGTGCAGACGCTGACTGTGGAAGTCTGAGAATGTTTTATGTGACATGAAACTGGACAAAGGCTTGTTGAACTGTAATACATCACAAAAATTGGCAAAACCTTTGTAATCCTGGCAGAAATATGTGTCTTCATGAAGGCCTTAATAACTCAGTAGTGTGAATTTGATGGAAAAACAGAGTCTTTAATCAATTGGAGCGTGTGTGCAGTTAAATTTTGTGTACCTTTATTCTAACTACAGCTAGATTTAAAGGCCTGAGTGTCAAATACCTCAGTCATAAGAAATTACACACACCAACAACCACATCCACACCCCGAGGAAAAGAAGTCCCAGGTTTTGATAAACAGAGAAAAACATACCATAAATCAGAATTAAAGAATGTAGGAATAGCTCAAATGTACAGATCTATATCTGCAATGGACCCACATCGAAGGTGTGTTATCACAGCTGAGACCGCATGGCTGCTCTGCTGTTCAGGAAATTAGCCAAGCAGAGAGTGTAGGTTTCCCTGGATAATATTAGCATAAAGCCCCACACCCTCTCCAGGTGTAGTTTGCTGGGGTGGAACTAATTTGGCTGTGCACAACGGTTACACAAAATCTAATTAGTCAGCTCCTTTCTGGCTCTCGGTAACGTTTGGAAGGCAAAAATGTCATTCACACTGTGAATGACACGCTGTTAACGATCATAATCCCATCAATGTCTTGCGGCCATATACATCTGTGATACTGACACAAGAAAATGTGTGGAGCTGGAGAGCAGACCACTCAGTCAGTGCAGCTGCCAAACCACGGAGACAGAAGAAAACATCTAGTTCTTCTTTAATGACCAATTTTATGAGAAAATATCCCTCAGTAATGTTTAAAGGGGCAAGAAAAACAGATATTTACCCCTTCCCACGTCATGTCTGATGGTTTTCAGAGGGCATTTTCGGTTTAAGGGTTTCTTTGTACACAAGCAAAGGTTATGTTTGCTTTCAATACTCAGCACAAAGAAAGTCTATCCATGACCTCTGACTAATGTATTTCCTTTCTCAAAAAACCTTCGACATATGTACTCACAATGATGATTACTCCTGCCTTTATTTGGACAGTAAATGCACTTTGGAGAACTTTAACTGAGTTGTTGAAGGAAGTCGAACTGTGGGGGCAGGAATCCATGAAAAGAAAGAAGTTCGACAAAACAACGCAAAAGAAAGATGGTGAACTCACAGCCTTGGAACATGCAATCTGTTTAGGGTAGCACAAGGTGTGCTAGACTGCTTGAAGAGATTTCAAAGAATGCACTTTGTCAAACAAAGCGCACGAGTGCCTCTGTGGCAGAACGGTTTTCTCTCCACCTGACAGTCACTCAGTAGTTAAAGGAGCCAATGAGAAACAGCTGTTTTCATAATCTTCAATTGAGCAGATAATCTATGGCAACGTCACTAACAGAACAACCAAAAAAACTACAGATGCACAAGCAAATATTCAGCACTCAGGATGTTTTTTGCACCCTTTCTTTTACTATTATTTCCTGGACCATCACAAGTTGATAAGGTGCACCCCCAACTTGGGGCTGTTTGGTCCCAGGGGGTGAAATGATGTAAATGCAAATATTAAGGTACTACAGATTAACCTGGATCAAAGGGGGAAGTAGAAAAGATTAGATACTTGGTCTCTCTGTCTGTCTATTTTGAAATATCACCCAAAATACATTGCAGATGACAGACCCACCTATCAACTGAAACAAGAACAAGAGACAGATTTTTAAAAAAAAATTGGTGGTCAAAAATTGAGCAACAGAGACTGAGATACTCTCGATTTTTGTCCCAAACATGCTCCAAAAACATTCAATCCTACATTTACCATAATACAACTCATAGCATCTTCCTAAGACTCTCCCTGAACACCCACATCTTCCAAACCCCACACCTCCAGATTGTCATGCAGGCTTTGTCGTAAAGAATCTGCCCGAGCACTTACAATGTACACATGAAAAGATAGAGTCTCTTGTGCACCAGGCAGCTTTTCCAGGATCTAAAGCCATATGTGCAGAGCAGATGATTCCTGTAAGTTTGATCATCTCAGCACGTGAGGCCAGTGGGTTCAGAGGAGGAGGACGGAGTAGACACATTGGTCACATGAGGGCTATGAAGGGCTCTTCTATTTGTAGGCTCTCTGACTGACATCAAGCTGTCTCTGCTGCTCTCTAAGCTGCTCTACAGACTGACACGCATTTAGTCCGAGCTAAGCAGGAGAGACATGTCTGACCTTTCGGTAAATGTTAGGCTGCAACGCTGGCAGAAGCCTATGGTGATTAAATATCAGGGAGAAAAGCAAAACACAAGCTAAATTTACTGCAAACATTTACCCACCAGCAGCCTAACTAGCTCTCGCCCTCCTCTCAGCAGAGTGTCTTCAGATAATGATACTTTGTACCTTTTCACCTCACTTGCACTCTGTCATTTCGACAAGAAAATAACAAAACTCACAAGCTATTTCATACTGTGTTGACAAAGAATTCACCTCTTGGCCTCAGAGTCTGGCCACAGCTCCACAGTGGGCTTCACCTTTCTTCCCAGCAACACATGTAGACACAGGAAAGCACTTTTGAGCTTTCTCCCCACGTTCACATGATGCAACTCTTAGCTCAACTTCTAAAAGACATCCCCACTTCAAAATGTCCAATTCTGTTCCTCGTCTCTGTCCCTCAAATTTCCACTCATTGTTATAAGAGAAATCTCTCGTGGCCAGTCTTCACGGCTCACACGCCTGTCATTGATGTCCGTGTGTACCCAAACAATGCCTCCTTTGTCATCTTTCTCCTGTTCCTCTCTCACTCTCACCTCTACCTCTCTTTGTGTTGCTCTTCCTGCTTTACCACTGAGGGAGATAAAAGACAAATAAAACCACCGCTTCCTTGCTCCGCCTGTCTATCCAGGCATAAAGCACCTCTCTGCGGATCTCTCTCTCTGTGCCCTAGCCCTGATTGCAGCTGGCAGCGTCACTGATAATCACGTCATTTAGATGCAGCCTGTCCTCTCCTCCATTAGCAAGTCTAAGCTGAGAATATCCCAAATACACAGTCGAACGAGCGACGGCGCTTCACAACGATGTGTTTAACATTCTGAAGGCATCTGTGCTGAGGGTCGAAAGAGGTTGCTAATATATATAAAAAAGAAACCAGATCTGTGATAGGGGAAATGAGTTCTAGATTGGTTTGTGAAATCATTGGTTTTGTCAACAGGAAAGTGTGAATTCGGGCTGATAGTTCAGGAAATTCAATTTGGGAGATAACCGGCTAAGTCGAGCTTGAACTTGGGTAAAGTCATAATTTTTTTCATCTTTCAAGCACGCTCAGAAACTTCCCATTTCGAACTTCAGACCCAAGCTCCAACGCTCCATAGTCGCTCCTCTAGCTCTCTTCCAGTGAAACTGATCACCTAGACAACAACAGCACCCCTTAATATCCAATATGAACACAAAGGAAGTACTTCTAATAACATTATGAGTTTAAAGCAGTATTTGGCTTCTTGGCCACTTGGAAGCTGTAAACACAACAAATTGCCTATTTACACGTTCAGCAGATACGGAGCAACATAAGCATTACTTAGAGTTGTGTTTGTGTCCATCTAACAAATGTAAGTTCAATATTCACTCTCCACTCCAACACCTAAGGGAAATATCTGGCTCATTAACTGCTAAATGCTCTACTTTGTTTGCCAGCTAGTTGCTAACTTCATCTTCCATTTGGTGCAGGGCAGGTATCACACGATGGGGTTATTAAAAAGTGTTTTTGCTGGAATAATGAGAGTGGTGAGAATGAATCAACTAACTGTCGAGATAGGAACTGTAAAAATGAAACAATGAGGTGAATCATGCTAAAAGAAACAATCCATGTTCAACAACTTGCCAAAGGACTGCAGTTGGAAATGAGATGATTGGCAACACTGGCACAATTACAGAAATGTTTTGAAATTGAATGAGAGCTGAGGGGAGTAGTTTTTCACTACAAGTGATTGCAATAAACTAGCCTGATAAGAACATCCTATCCTCCAGGAGCAGCCATTACTGTTTGGCAAGCACCGTTCAGAATTTTATGTCACCATCTACAAAGTGCTCCCTGATTGGCCCAGGTATATTTAACTTTTTTTGGAAATTAGGTGCAATGAGGGAAAGGCCAGAAATGTTGGGCTCAAGTTTTATTTTGCTCATCTTACTTTTTGCAGATGCATATTCCTCTTATAATTTACGATTTATGAGTAATTTGTTCCTCCACAATGAGGTTATGTTTTGGGTTTGGTTTGTTTGTCTGATACACCACAATTATGGGAAAAATATTGGTCCAATGTTCATGAAACCTTGTGGGAGGATGTAGCGCCGTCCAAGGAAGACCCCACTGGATTTTGGAGTGGATCAGATAACGGATGGAGACACAATTATTTTTTTATTTCGTTGACATTTCGAGATCGGGAATGGCCTGTCATTTTGTTGAATTTATTGTGTTATGTTGGTTTTTCTCCAGAGAGAGGGATTTACATGCATTTTCTTACTGTTTAAACTGTCTTTACTAGGAAGTTTTTTGTCCAAAACGTAGGTCAGTGGTTTTGTAGCATATATTCACAGAAACTGCAGCCGTGGACTGTAAAATACTCATATGGGTAATTCTGACTGATGCTCATATTTGTGGTTATGGGTGATATTGACAAATGATTTATTCTGTAATTTAGGTTGGAGATCTTGTTTGTTTTGGGTTTGGTTTGTTTGTCTGTGGTCAGCAGAATTATGGGAAAAATACTGGCCCACTTTTCATGAAACTTGGTGGAAGGTTGTAGCACTGAACAAGGAAGACCCCACTGGATTTTGGATCAAATAACGGATGGAGACACAAATTGCTTTTTAATTTCGTTAACATTTTGATCTGGAATGGCCTGTGATTCTGATTGTATTATGTTGTTTTTTCTGTCCATCCAGAGACATGGATCTCTCCTCTGTAGTTTGTTGCAGTGTTTTCCTATTAAAGGATATAATTGGGGAGAGTTTTTCCTAATCCAAGTGAGGGTCAAAGGACAGAGAATGTTGTACACATTGTAAAGCCCCCTGAGGCGAATTTGTGATTTGTTTTATTGGGCTATATTAATAAAAGCTAAATTGTAGTGTTTGACTCATCAACACCATCATAAAAATCAATAAAGTCTGTTAAATGTGGTATTTATCTTCACCGAACACAAACATGCAGACTGCAGTGAGCAACAGTCAATGCACAAATAAAAATATTGATAATTAAATAGGCAAACATTGACACTCGCAGTCAGTGTATCAACACAAATCGCCAGGCAGACTGTCAGTGTGTGTATGGATTTATCCAGCAGCCTTTACTTAGCAAACAGACGAGCGCGTTTCAGAATGAAAGGTCACTGATCACCTCTCTCAACTATTAATGCGTCTGATCTCATAATTACATAGCAGAGAGTGCTGAAAGGGAGTGATTGTGCTTCATTAACCTGCACTGTTGTAAAGAAATCCAATAACACCGTGACACATTCCAACCCATTTACATCATGTAGTCATTTTTCTAAACGTTCTGCATGACATCGTTAGAAAGCATTGCCTGCTGATGAGCTAAAGCAAAGACGTCATTTCAGGACATTGAGTGCAAATGCATAATCCAGCGGCGTTATTTCTTTGAAATAAACGTTGTAGTATGAGAACAGCAGGATGAGCTCACTGTTGCCAGCGGCTGCACAAACGAGCACAGTTTTTGACAGCCCCTCCCCTCCCTCCCTGTCTGTCTGTGTAGTAAAAGGTCATTCAAGTTTTTCTGGGACAATTCTGCTACATGGTAAGTTTTATTATTTATGTGTGTTTTTGTGGCCTTTTTGAAAGATGTGCTCACAAGTCACCCGTGTTTTCTTCCACTGTGTCTGAGCTGATTTATGAGCATTTTGAAGCATTTATCAGTTTTTATTGTCTACAAGTTAAATGACAATAGCTATAATCAAATCACACATCCACAAGGACTCTTCACAGATTGTGATGCATGTGCTCATAAAGTTCAACTTCTTAGATTTTAGCAGATTGTCGTTTTATGTTATTCTGAATAGACCGCTGTACTGCAAAAAACTCTATTTAACCAGTTTGTGCATTTAGAAACATTGCTCTATACCTGTTCTCACCCAGTTCATCTCTTGTCTTAATTCATTGGGAAAATGGAGCTCAGCTCACAAATATCAGAAATGTCTTATGGTACATTTCTGATGGTAGTTGGTCAGGTTCATTCTTTAGCCGAACATAATGCATAACAATACGGATATCAATGTTTAAGAATAAAGGATGGAACATTCTCCAAGACATAAATAAAACAAAATTAAATAATTTGCTTCATCCTTTTAACTAGATAAATAGAAAACTATAGAAGGAAAATATATCTTATGCAAAATTGGAAATCTTTTGTTGTGTGTTGGGTTTGGAAGTTTGGCTCGAGATCCAGATGTCTGCTAACCAGCATACAGCTGTGGCCTCGACATACTTGATGTCTGATTCTCCTCAGATGGAAAAAGGCTGCACCAGCATCTCATAAACACTGGCTGCTGGATGTGATGCCACACCTCAAACTCGAACGGCGAAAGCACACAACTCTTGGCTTACCCAGAAAGTTTTAGAAGATCTGGCAACTTTTCCTGCTACAGCGGATTCTCATAATTAGACAAATCTCCATTAATGTGCATGATTTTACCTCATTGATGTCAGTGGGACAGATGTTGGTTTGTGTTGGCGGCTGGGTCTCTGTGAGCAGCGTCTTTAATTTGTATTTTAAAAGATTCTGTTAAATATTCGATTAACAGCAGTCACTGTGTCTTTCAGGTTTTTGTTTTTGTCTTTGTCGTCCTCGCTGTGTTGTGGAATCTATCTTGACCACATTCATCTGTGGCTTTGCGGGATTCACCATCAGACAAACCGGACTGGCGCTGGACCAAGAGTGAAATCTGGTATTGCGCTCTGGGTTCGCCTTATCTGCTCGCTGTTTACTAACAGTCACAGAGTCCATCACTTGCAGCAGCAGTGTTATCTCAGCAACCCAGGCAACACGAGTAGAATGCTAGAGCTGCCGCTTTAGTCTCAGGCCAAACTGTGTGTGTGTGTTTGAGCTTCCTCATACAACAACACACAAACAATGGAGCATCATGTAGAGATGAAAATGATCCAACCTGTGGAGCTTCCTAGAGGAGCTTAATCAAACATTTTTGACTGTTCAGGTGAGAGAAAAGTCCTGATTTATTCAGAAAAATCAAAGCTGACAAACATCCTGTAGCGGTGTGAAACAAGACTTTTAAAAGGCAATTGTTTACCTGCTCTGAATCAATGCACCAACAAAAGAGACAGAGTCTTGATTTTAACCTTTGTCTGAGCTTGTGTTTTTTAAATTTTCAATCAAATCAGCCCAAAGCTACAACCTTAATATTTCGTGGTGAAAACAGCATACAGTAATTAATGCAATGGCAGTGTGGTGCTGTGTTAATGACACTTTTGCTACAATTTACAGCTGCCTCAAGGAGTCCAGCAGCGCAGTGTCACATTCCTCTTGTAATTTAATCATAGGGCTTAATCTTTAGACTCATTACCTCTTCATAAATACAGTTTTGTGTATAAAAGATCATCAGTATCTCACCCTGTGGAGGGGGTCATGATGCAGCCACCGCGGTCAGCGGTCATTCTGCAGCCACAGCCGCGCTCCGGGGTGTCGTGGTTCATCCCGAAATTGTGCCCGAGTTCGTGTGCTAAAGTCACAGCTGCACCCAGTGGGTTCTCAGAGTGATCCTGCCATAGAGAAAAGAGACAACCAAGGACATGAGAACATATTAGCTATGTGTAATATTGTATGTTTGAGCTCGCTTTGAGTGCAAACCAAGCCATACTGAAGTGCACAAAAAAGGGGAAAAAGAAAAAGGAAGAAAATGCAAAGTTCAAAGAAGACAATTTTCCCAAAACAGTTCAGTAACTATCCGATCTGCCCCCTCATCCTTCTTCTATTACTCATGCTCCTCATGGAGGCCTGAATTCATCTGCCATTCCATTACCCCTGCAGACCCAATCATACCTGCTGCAAGTGGAGACAGCTACTGCGGTAAGCTCCACAAACCTAGCACTGCATTACCCGCCACTGCACTGATAAACGAGACAACTGCCCTTCACGAGGCAGACGGAGATGAGAATGACGAGAGAGAGGTGGACGTTTCCGTTTCACCCAGTTTTGCAGACAGACGGAAGATTGAGAGACTGAGAAGGTGAGGCAGGCGGAGACAGGAGGGGGTTGAAGGGTGACGGAGAAATGAAGTCAATGTAGTACTGTGTGTATGAATGGCAAGGTGAGCCTGGAGAAGGGACAAACTGATGGTGATGGATGACAAAGCGCCCTATCAATTTCCGATGGATTAGCTATTTGATGGTGAAATGATTCAGCTAAGTTTAAATAAGTTATTGTAGTTTGAGTTTTTACACATTTCATGTAATTGATCACAGTTCAATTAACTGACCATCAATTCTTGTCATTTTATTTGACATTTTCCACATAGAAGTTGGAAAAAGATCCTTATTATCTCCACCAGGAAGGTTTTTTATTGGTTTAGTTTGTTTGTTTGTCAGCAGGATTTAAAAAAAAACTGCTGACACTGTTTTCATGAAACTTGGTGGAAGGGTGTAGCATGGGCCAAGGAAGAACCAATTAAATTTTGGAGTGGATTCGAATCATGGGGCAGATACACAAAATATTTATTACTTTTGTTAACATTGCAGTGTCAGAATGGTGGAGAACATTAGTTCTCTGCTGGGAAAACTGACACAAACACCGGAACAACAACTTGATGGAAATGTATGTACATATTTTATTGTTTATGTGATCCATTTCCTTTCACACAGAGCTCTAAACAGGCTGTTTAAAGGGTCTGAGCAACACATCTGTATCATATGTATGACTCCACCACCAGCAGCCAGTTAGCTTAATGGAAACACAAACATATTTGATCATGTGTGCATGTACAACTGGTGGCATGTCGGGTATATATTTGACAAAGATGATCCTGTATATGTTACTGCACTATTCAGATGTGCGCTACATGAGAAATGTACATGAGAAAACAACACGCTTCCTTTGAAGGCGGGGTCATATGTCAAAGTTGAGGACAAGCCGAGTTATTTTCTGCTCTGATTACAGAGCAGCGTCACGGGGGAGCTGCACCCGCCTTTCACACAGAAGGATGGGAAAACTGTCCTCTCTTTCTGTCATGTTTTTTAGTGTGTGTCTCTATACGCGTGTGTGCAGTTCATAGTTGAGTGCTTCCTCACAAAAAAGTGTAATATCAGCAGAAATGGATGAAACTCTTGGAAGCCACAGTCATTTCTTTGAAGCAGCTATAAGCCATTGTGGTGATGGCGAGAATTTGATAGTGTTGGTTACAAGATTTGCTCCGATAGTCTTTCTGATATCTTTTCCAGCCATGTGAGAAAATAACTCCCTGAAAAGAAGACCATATAAAAAAAGTGGATATTGCGAGCTGTCACAGTTTAAACCAAACCATTCACACATAAAGGCTCATGTGAGTTTAATGGAAAAAATGAATAACATTATGAGGTTTTAAACTGAAAGAACATGTGGGCCAAATAAAGGGTTTAAGGCTGATTAACACATATGGCAGTGTATGGTTTGAGAAAGTGGTTCATCTCATCTGTCCGCCCTCTAACTGGTTACATAGCTCTTTAATCTGGGGCCAAACCATCTGCCATGTGTAAGTAATGGGGAAGACAAACATCTGGAGATGCCTCGTCGCAGCCACGGCCAGCAGAAAACAAATCTATTAATGGGGGATACACATCTGGACTGGGCGTAATGGCATTGGGCTGATATCCACTTTAAGCTCTGGCATGGGTGTCAAGTGCTACAGAAGGCAGAGGAGCCCAGCGGGCAGCTAATTTACTATGTGTAATAATTTAGTGAGCCAGGGGTGATGTGCAGTTGCGTGTAAAAAAAAATCAAATGTGTGCTCTGTAAGGGCTGGTGTAAACAATTTATCACAGCTAATAAAAATGTAAATGTGGTTTTGTTTAAACGCCGTGGCCTTTGATTTACCTCGGTGCCCCAGAAACCCTTTTAGAGTTGTCTCAGGAAAGCCTGATTGAATGATAGCGAGACTTCAAATGACCTAAGAAGGCATGTGTGCGTATCTGCTGTGCAATCTTTCAGAGTCTATTTTTACATATTCCTTTGTGCACATGGATGTTTGTGGTAATCATGAGCCCATAAAAGTTCAGGCAGTGCCAGCACAAATATCATTATGTTTAAAAGTGAAATGATTTCCTGCCAGCAAACAACGAACACCTTTACAGTGTTAAATCAGGTCTGGATTGTGTTAGCCGGCTGAATCTGAACAATGTCCACGCTGATACAATCTGGCCACACAAAGGAAGAGGAGGGTGGGAGCAGCAAGACGGTTTAATACTCACCATGACAATGCCTCCAGACTGCTCAGCTGTGCACATGCTCATAATGGGCGCCATGCCAATGGTTGTGCCCTGGAAGTAAACCCCACTGCAGAGGCCACAGGGCAGAAGTCGGGCAGAGGGGAGATAAAAATGTTAGAGAGGAAAAGTGCTCAGATCTAACAGACTATACCAGCTGTTAGCCACAAAGTGTGAATTTATTATTGCAGCTGGTGCTCCAATAAGGTTAAGACTTATTTTCCACTAGATTCGGATGCAGTATGACAACATTGTTACATTCATAAAAGGATTTATTTTAGTTTTTTTTGTCTGTTTGTTAGCATGGTTACAGAAAAACTACTCGTCTGATTTTCATGAAACTTGGTAGATGAGTGTAGCACGGTTCAAAGAAGTACCTAATTTATTTTGGAGCGGATCATTGGGAGGTTACACTAATGAATTTTTTAAACTTTTTATATCATTGTGACACAGAGCCTTTGACCCTGGCCTGAACACTCTGACCCCCCATCTTGTTTGGAAATGCAATAGTCTAAAATCTAAATCCAATCTGTATTCTTTTTGTAATCAAACAGGTTAGGAAAAGTCACATAATGCTTCTGAAGACAAGTGTTAAATCTAAATAAATATTATGAAAATAAGCTTTCACTTTCTTTGTCTGTATTATTATGTGAGGATATTTGTATATTTTATTAAAATGTTTGATTGGATGAAATGGTACAATATTTATTAAGTGTGTTTGTTGTTGACTGTCAGTGCAGGGTTAGGATTAGGGTTATATTTGTGAATCATAGTGGTGGTAACAGCTAATGTGGATCGAAATAAACAATAAGTCCAGCTGATAGCATATTTTTTGTTTATTCCAGTATGCTAAAAAAATCAATTTGCAGAAACATGTTTTACTTCAAACAGGGATATTAATTCAAAACAATATCTGACTGGGTGTAAAATCTGTGTAAAATCCATGTGAAATAAACATTTGTTTGTTCATTTAAAACAAATTCTCACCTTATGAGCTGAGCGTTGTCGTGAGGTTTCTGGGGCAGCAGCTTGACTTTCCTCCAGTCCAGGAACTCGTGCAGGGTGGTGAAGGGATCCTGGGTGATGGGACATTTATCGGAGTCGCTCCACACCTCCAGACCCACCAGGGCCACCCGGATGTTCAGGGCCCTGTAGAACTGTTGTCAGCAGAGAGCGGGGAGAGTCAGCGTGGACGGAGATTTATAGAGTTTAGATTGCATGAATGATCAAAAGAGCTTCAAACAGATATGTGAGACACTTTTACCTTTGGTCACTCAATTCACTGAATTACATTACATTTAATTATGGCAGCCCTGAGTCCTCTCCTTTTCATGTTTTTCACATGATCAGAACACAGCTTTCCCATGTCTCTATCTGTGCCTCTAACTAAATCCATCTGCCTCCTGTATCTGCTAGCTGCAGATCCACAGCTCTGGCAGAGGTTTTAGACAAACTAAAAGCAGCTGTTTTAGTAGGACATTAATATATCACACAGTCATCCCATTAATCTCTGCTGCCAGCAATATTTCTATTTTAAAAAAGTGATTTATCCCTCCTGTGCAGAGGGGGAGAGGATGTTTTACCTTGTCCACGTAATTGGCTATCTCTGCCAGTCTCTGTTTCACCTTCTCCACGTCCCTCCCCTGTTTTTGAAACTGGAAACAAAATTAAATGTAATAATCAGAAGTAGAATTTAGAACATTTTACATGAGAAGTGGTCGTGTTGAATGAAAACATGAATGACACGGTCATTGTCAGAACTAAAAAGCATGAAACAACACAGGACACCCGCACAGGCAATACGTTTTACTGAGTGTTCGGCAGCTTGTCAAGCTGTGACCATCTGGATCTAGAAAAATCTCCTAGTGTTAAAGAGACAAATGGCACGGCCGCAGGGAGCAGGTATATTGGCAGATCTGACAGCCTGCAAAGCTTTTGATCCAAATTACAGCAAAGTCAGACCTACTATTTCCACCCTACTGTGTATCCACCTGCGTTGTTGCTGGATTTAAAATCTGAGCCTAACAACAAACTTGATCCCCTATCCTTTTTTTTCCCTTTCATTTCCTTACTTTCCACTGAGGTTGAGGGCATTTGCAAAGGGCTGCCAAGAGGAAACCCCACAATGAGCTCGTCAGTGCTCACGGGAGACTCTTCTGTATCCACACAGCTTTTTTCCTGTTTCCTGTCTGGTCTGCTGGGGAATCGTTCAGCACTTCCTGTCAAAACGAAGCCTCTGCCACCAGACCACACTGCTTGTTGCACACTGACCTAGTTCTGCAGCCCCACTGGGACCTGCTCTACTGTTACTACAGCTTACCCTGCTTTTTCTCTGCCTATAACAAGAGGGGTTGCTGTGTTTTCAGTGTGTTGTTTTCCGTTGTTCAAGGACTGTTTTTGTGAATGGAAACAAGGAAGGTGCATTACCTCTCTGTTGTCTGCAACAATGATCAGCTCAACATACTTGGTCGTCTTCTGAGCATGCCTTTTATGCTGGAACGAGAACAGAGATGCTGCATGTTAGAAATATTTTGACATTTCAGGAAATTGTTTTTCAAGGTCTTTTATTCACTTGATCCACATACATTATATTTCAAACACTGGCAGATATCATAGACACACAGGTTGATGCACTACCACATTCTGTGGGCTACTTAAAAGCCTAAAGATAAAACCTTTTCATGCCTGCGATAACAAAAAACACTTTCAATACAATTCTTGTCTGGAGTTAGATAGGAAACCAGGGCCAATCTCACGCAGGTATGGAAGCTAGACCTTCTACAAAGATAAAAAAAAAAAAAAAGCTTTTACATGTTAACTGTGGAGCTTTAGGTTTCTGGTAGGCAGGTTTTGTTACTTTTGTAAATATCCTGTGGCTTGATATTTACTTCTTTATGGTAAATATGAAGTCAGTGCTAGGAGACAGTTAGCTTAGCTTAGCAACCACTGACCTAGTACTGTCCAAAGGTAAAAAAGCCTTCCAGCATGTCCAGTTTCTGCTAAAATAATTTAATCTCCATCTGGCTTTAACTTCATATTTAGCAAAGAGATGTAGCCTATCAATCTTCTCATCTTACTCTTGGCAAAAAAGTGAACAGGCAAGTTTCCCAAGAAGCTGCTTCGAAGTCACCAGCAATTTTATCTCCTTTCACTATTAGCACAGTTTATCTTAAAACACCCAGGACATCACACTGCAGCATGCCAGACCATGCAGCCATATTCAGTGATCTTTTAGCCCAAATGTCCCGTCTGTTAAAGCAGAACTGATGCTCTTCTAAAACTGCAACGCCCAGAAATTACTCAGGGGTCACTAAGTACTGTATGTTGGTAAGTTTCACTTCCTGACTCAAATGGAGTTTTTAATGCTTGGGAATAGTGGCAGATGGATGCTGCACCTGCTCCATGCAAATCATTCGCCAAACCTGCATGGGCCCTCGACTTTGGGCTCTAAGCGCAGATAAAATGTGTCAAGCCCATGGCAACACCCTCTGGGAACTCATCCAAATGGGTCTGCTTGCCAGTTTACTGATCTTTGGTCAAATGCCCAATTATCTGTCATCAAGTGAAGGTTAGTCGTACACCTCAGAAATGTGGGACAATCAAATACAACAAAAAAATCTGCTCAAATTGATGATTTTACACACTGAACTGTGATATCCATTGGCTCGAACGCAAGCTCTGCGATAAAAATATAATACTAATCTCACCCTCGTGTGGAAGGACTGAAAAGGGCTTTTGATGTGGTTTTCAGGGGCAACAGAGGACATGTTGAAGCCGTGGCCACACGTTCCTGGGGTCATTGTGAGTTCTTCCACTCTGTAGATGAGGTGGGCACCGTTCTCATGTCCAGGCACTGGCTCGATGACAAACGTCTTGTTTTCAAGCGCGATGAAGCCTCTGCAGAGACGAAACATAGTCTCAGAGCATAACCAATCCCTCAGATGCAGAATCTGACTGAATGTGGCTCTCTAATGGAATATGAGGTAGTACTTTTTTTTTATAGGCCTACTTTTACTGGAGCCACAATATAAAACTTTTTTTAATTTGGCATTGGGTCCACGACACACACTAACCTTGTTAGCATTTAAACCCCTCACAGCCTTATGCAGGTTCAGTATTCTTCATGTGTACTTTTGCATGGAAAATATCACACCTCGCATTTCAGATGTAAAATATTCACACATTTTACACTCTTTGACGTTCCCTTTTATTGCATGGATAAAATGAAAATAATTTTCTTCTTGCAAAAATGTTTCCTTGCTGTTTAATTAAGCAGAAGATGACGCCGGAATCTGAAATCTTCCAATTGTGCCTGGCCATTAGAAACAGCAAGAAGCCAATTACTGCCAAAACGAGTGCAGATATTTACTGGATGCCTCTGTGGACAAAGACAATGAGGTGTGACATTTTCTCCTATTCCTGTGAGTCACACACCAACTTACTGACAGCGTGCTTAAGGGGCTTAAGAGTGATGGGCTGCTGTGCAGAGTGACTTAAGTAAATATAAACATTGCAGCGGCAAATAGCACTTAAAGGGCAGTGTTGAGATGCTGCTTGAATACAAAATGATGGTTGTTTCTTACCGAAGGCCTGAGCAGGTGCTGAGGGTGACATCAGAGTTCGGATGCTCCTGCACTTCCCCATGATAGTAGCAGTTATTCTACAAAAAAAAGGTTAAATGTTTATTTAAAAAAAGCTTTTACATACTTTGGGTGAAGCATTTTATGCAAAGAACCCACTGGAAAGATGCACTATACAAAAAGCTGCTTGTTACAATCTTTCCTCCTTCAATGCAAACAGACCTGTTTTAAATAAATGCAACACAGAGAAGCAGGAGAGCTGACACGGATGGGAGGTGACAGTAAAGTGGTAATTGTTTTTCCTTCATTATTCCACCAGAGTGGTCTAGTAGAAGGAAAAGGGGACGTTTAAGGTTCCTGAGACACTGTGAAAACACGCCGTCTGAGCACAAGGAGAGCAGAGGAAGTGACTCTGGCTAAGAGGGAATACAGACCTCCATTTACTGTCCAGCAGCACTCCAGGCCTCTTAAATCAACTGTCATTAGCCACTACACTGAGCATTTCTCATCCCAAATATTGAACTGCAGGAGGAAATACTTTGGTGAGATATTTTGCATAAAACAGTAATTTCTAACGATTTCTGTCTGGCAAGTGGTGTACAGTATAAGAAACAGAGCCAGGTGGTGATGGGATTGAGATTCATTACATTAAGTATAAAAATAGAGCAGCTACAAAGGCTCTGCGCTGACTGAGGCTATGCTTGACCTAGATTAGTTCACCTTTCATACGAGAAAACATCAGGCAGGCGTTGTGATTGTCTTCCTCGGTTAGTCTGTGACTTTTAAAGTAGCTAAATGCATTCAAAGTGAAATATTTAGTCATAAGCTCATTTTTAGATTTCCTGGAGCTACAAAAAACAGAACAGAGATGGAAAACATCTCAGTTAACCCTGGAATGTTTTCTGTTTTGCTGTTTTATATCATTTAAATGTCTTTAAGGTTGGAAAAATCATCTTGATTTACAGTTGTAGAACAGCAGCAAAAATCATAATATCTTCACTTTCTTTTGTCTGAACAGGCAATTCAAACGATGGCAGAGTTTATTTACAGTGCACTTCTTTCCACTGATCCCTGATTAACACATGGCTGATTGCTGAGTTCAGTGACAGCAGGTACTGAAAGTGTGCAGCTGCGTGAGGCTTATCTAAGACAATACAGTATGTCATTTGACAGCCTGATGCAACGCTTGTAACATCCTCCGTCTCGAAATTAAAGGTGAGCGAGGGAGTCGAAAACGCTGTTTGCATAACTTTGAGGGAAATAGACTTGTCAGTCATTCCCGAATTACCAAACATTACTCCTCCGAGCGGTAAGCGACCTGTCAAACTGTCCTCACCACTGTTCAATTAAACAGTGATTTCAATCCAGCTTTGCAGCAAAAGGGCAAGAGACTGTTAACTAAGTTAAAAAAAAAAAAAAGAGCGAGAATGCTTTAAAATGTCATAAATCACAGGTTTTGGAAACACCACAGAAATATGATCCTTCTTCCATGTGTTGTCATGCACCGAAACCTTCTTTCATCCTAACTTCAAGTCAAAATACCTTCATTATACAATAAGAAATCAATTCTGCCGGAGTGCCACAGTGAGTGGCCTCGAAAAGTACTCAGAATTCTAAATTAACATCAATCTTTTCTTCATTTTCAAGAGCAGCACTCTGCTCTACACGGCGAGTATGCACATAGAATAAAAAGTAAAAAAAGTCCTCAGGAATAGATCAACTGCTGAAAGGGGATTCCATAATGAAATCCTGATGGCGATGTTGGCTGAAAAACAGCCGGCATAAAACACAGCTTATCATCAAGTAGGCCACAGGATAGATGTCATGTTCAGCTGCAGCCAGAGGCTTTCAAATAAACACAGGGTCACATTTTAATAAAAACATTTAAACTATGCACTTCCAATCCTGAATTCGTTTTTTTAACCTATGCATGAGATACAGCGATCCTGGATAAAAAACATCTGTCTTGGCGAACACTTTTAAAGGGTCAGTTTTTACAGCGAGGCTGCGGAGCACCACTGCACGTCAACTCAACCATAAATGTCAAAAGCACTCGAGTGCCACCGTACCGTAAAGTTGTGAGCACCGGTGACTGCACTTCCATCCTCCCGGTAATGTGTCTCAGTGTAATGGCTTGCAAAAAGACCCCTAAAGAGAGAGAGAGAGGGAAAAAGAAACACATCAAGGTACTTTTTTCAACACTTTGAATCTAAAAAAAAAAGTCTGTTTTAACACTACTACCCTTAGTTGACTTTTTATGTAGATTCAGTGTTGCTTGCAAGGATTTAGGGGATAATGTGGATGAAATGCTTAACATTCGAAGGCTAGGAGAGACTTGATTTTCTGTGAATTTATTAGGTGATTTGTATGTGTCCTTGAATCCCCTGGCATTCAGCATGACTGAGTAGAATCCCTGCTGAGGTAATTATTTTGTGCATTTCTCTGCGTATGTGCGTGTGCGTCTGCGGACGTATTTTAAAACCGCGTGTCCGTGTGTGTGTGCACGCGTGGGTTTTCGTCCCAGGGCCATGAGCAGATGGACACAGTGAGCCCCACCCCGAGCATTGGCAAAGGAGCAGCAGGAACACCCATCTTTTGCAGCTGCATAATCACACTGACATCAGGCAGGGTGAACTCAGAGTGTGAGTGAATGTGTATGTATGAGCGAGAGAGAGGAAGGCAGAATGAGCACAAGGTGAGACGGTATCAGGGAGTGAAAAATGCAGAAAAGTGACATTTTTCTCTGCACCTCTGTGTGTGATACGATTCCTGTCCTAAAATATATATTTATATATACGATAAACTGAATGCACGACGGACCGTGGGTGAACACAATGCAACAAAACAGACAAACAAGACAAAAAGTTTCAGAAAGTACCACAAATTGTCTGACTTTTTCCCCAGAAATCCTGGGATTCATAAAGACAGAAGAGGGGATGGAGGGGATTAAAAAATGGGGACGCAGCATTTGTCCAAATCACAGTGGAAACCACTCATATCCCACAGTGCTCTGCCATCCCACACAGCTTGCATGTTCCCAAAAAAACACAATTAGATGAGAGCGGATTAAGCCAATAACAAACTTTTTTGTATTCTTCAGGACCATTTAATATCTTATCTGTACATTCAAAGTTCATTTTTCATGACCTGTTTAAAAAGGGATCAATCCTCCGTGGCCCGAGCCTGACCACATTTAACTTCATTAAATACTTATTATCGCTTTAATGTGCCTTATCACGCCATTAGCGAGCTCTAAAACAAATCTGATAAGCCAGCGGCAAGTAATCACTTTAAAGAGCCCGGTATGTCTCATTAAAAATGGATGACACATCAGAGGGTGGCGCATGCTTAATGGAAAATACCCAAATATGTGTCTTTATGCTTCACTTGCAAAAGTAATGTTTGAAAAGTGACAGTGATAAAAAGCCACGTCCCCGTAACACCGACGCAATACTAAGATGTTTTTGATGAAAGGAAGGCCAATAAAAAAATACTCCAACGTCGGATGGGATCGCAGTAAAGATGGGATTTGTGTCATGTGAGCGGTAATACCGAGCACATGCTCACGTGCCGTATTTTGGGGGCATGTTTGGGAGAGCCAGCTTAGGGCAGCGAGCCCCTGGTACTACAACACACACAGTATTAAAGCTGCGGCTTTTACATGATGGATTCAGCCTGTAATCAACTCCCTGGCACAGTTTATGAGGCCATGAATGTTTACTGTGCAGAAAAAGGCTCCCTTTGCCCTTACTAGGTAGCTTTTATCTGTGGGGTTGTGCGAATTGTGTATTTTACACAGCCGACAATGACTGCTGATGATCAAATGCCCTTGCTTCTCGTTTCTGTGCTGCTCTAATGTTTCCCTCTTCGCCCTTTTGACTGTCTAGGTTTAGAGAAATAAACCGGAGCTGTTGGACTGACTACAACCCTTTCAAAACACGCCTAGGTTTTACTTTCTCCTGAGCATATGTGCATTCCAGAAAAAAAAAAGAAAAAGGTTTGACATTTTCATTGAGAGCAGATAGAGAATGTCATCCCCACTGCGCCTAAGACGTGTCGGTCATGTTTTGCTACTAAACCCCAACAGCGGAGCAAAGCGAGGATGCTTTCTTCCCTCTGAATACCAGAATATTTCCAGGTGATTAAATATTCTTTCTCCGGAACAGCTAGTATACCTATTTTTATCAAGAGGAACAAGCAGACAATCGAAAGTTATATATAGAGAAAGAGGCGGATGAGAAAGTTCAGAAAATCGCCTGTTTTCACCAAATGCTGCTTTTAAATTTTTGAAGAGACAGGTGGTGAAATTTATGAATGGAACATGAATGCAGAACTTCTGACGGATGGGCAAAATTAGCCACGTGTGAAAAATGATGCCTCAGCCTCAATTTATTCTACACCTACAGTGGTGGAAACATTGTATCACGGTTCATAAAGTGCATACTTGTTATTATACTGCTTGTTATCATATATTTCCCTGACATGAAATTTGTCTTTTTCAGAAATGTTATATAATGTCCTATAATTGCTTGAGTCAATAAGCATTGATTCACCGGTCCTAAGTGTGTGTTGCGATTCATTAGACACAGTCTAACATCTAATTAACGATTCAGTAATAGTCGCACAGGTTAATTGTGATGAATGAGTGGCTCTTTAATAGCTCCTCAGGGAGGCAGAAAACACTGTTATTTGTCTTAAAAAATAATCCCCCATCTCTTTTATTCAGCATACAACAAACTGCTCTTCAGAATTAATTGATTTTCTCTGAAAATTAATTTACAACATGAATTATGATTGTTTCTAAAAGCCAGATTAATAGCTTTGTACACTTACCTTTAAAGGCTGGTATGTTATCAAAGCTTATATTGTTTGGATATAATCAGGAATATTAATCACTTTATGGAAAAGGTGTCGTTTGTGATTGTTTTGCTGACCTTTCCACCTCTTATCTGCGATGTCTCAGATGAACACATGTTCCTGTTCCCTTTCCATCTCGACATATTAGTGACACACAATACACACGGCACAACAATCAATGAATGTCTGCTGGAGATATGAGTATCACTGTGCAGGGAGCATGCACACAAGGACACAGCAGAAAAACTCATTACAGTGGACCACACAAACCCCTCTTCGTCTTTCTGCTGCATATGACTTTCCGTCATATCTGAAATTACGGCTGATAGAATTTGCTGTTGCTGAACCGAACATGTGTTTAGATTAGTTTTATTTGAAAAGAACAAATCAAACCAAGCAGACGCAGACTTGCTACGACGGCATAATCGATGAAGCCGAAACTGGATGTGTCACACGCTGTTTACACGAATCAGGGTTTTTTAATATCATCTTTTCCCGACCATCCAGAGAGTACAATGTTCTGTGCGAATTTAAAGCGCCGGGCCTCATTTACATATATGTGACTCCATGCCTCATGTAATAATTCACCATTACACAAAGCCCCTTGAGCATGAAACCATTTGAGAGAAATGTGGCTCCTCTCACAGTCTCTCTGCTTCCTTTGAAGACTGCTAACTTCAGTGATTTCTTTTAATCCCCTCTCCCCCACGAGCCTAACCCTAAGCCTTCCTATAGCTGCTGCTTATGGTAACTGTATGCCTAACTTAAAAAAAGAGCGCACTGCTACAGAAGGAGAGGGAGAGAGATGAAGAAGAGAGGAGGAACTAAAGAGGTGTGGTTGACAAGTCTAATTCTATTTCCACTTACGGCTGCGTTCCAAATTGATTTACATACAGCTCAATGTCCCTTCAGCTTAGGCTTGGCTGTAGCGGGTGCACTGGAGTGTACAAAGCCAGCACAGCCAGAGAAAGCCAGAGAGAGAAGGAGATGAGGGTGGGAGGAGTGGAGGGAGAAAAACAGAAAAATCCCCTGAACTGCAGAATTAGAGGAGTGCCTTCCTTCACTCTACGTCTCTGGCTTTGTGAAAGATTACTCAAGTACATCTGTGCCTCTCTTTGTCACCACCTCATAACTGTAGATAATACAGTGGAGTCATCTTTAACTCTTTAACTATGTTAAACTATGTTGTATGAGTTTGGTAACATGCTTTCCAGCACATGTTTGTCCTTAATCTGCGTTGAACTAAGAAAGAGTCAAGCCATGCTGTATTTAGACATAATGGTCCTTTGAGCTTAATGTTAAATGTTGTTTCTTGCATCCGTATCACATTGGTTTTGCCACTACCACACATATTTAATAGACTTGATAGTGAGCACAAGCCACATAAGTTCTGAACATTCTGACACTCAAATGTAATGATTTTAGATGGACAAATCAGGAGTAGATACACTTTATTAGGGACCTTTCTCCGTCTCAGCAACAAACGCTTGTGAGATTTGGAAATAGAAGCATTAATATTAGCCGAACTCTCCAGAGATCACAGGCAGCCAAACTGCGCCAAAATGTTAAGCGAATGTTAGCTGTGTACATAGATAATTTTAGCAAAGCGACACTTCCAACATGCAAACTTAGGAGACTGGAAGTGGAGCAGTTTGTAATAGAGTATCTTTGCCAGCATGCTCACAAAGACAAAGTCAACATGTTGATGTTTAGCAGGTATAATGTCTTCCATATTGTTTTATTTTACTCATTTGTATGAATTTAGTTGAGCTTTTTGGGAAAACCATTGTTTCTGAAGCTTAGTATTGGATATGTTTTAAAAACTGAGCTGATAATGTTACACAAAGTTACAACAATTCACCCTTTGGGGAGCCTGAAAAAAATTATTTTAATTAATGCAACAGTTTTAGAGACATTTCACACTGAAGCAAAAGTGGAAAGCCAAGGGAGCACCAAAGTCAGATGGATTTGTCTTCTGGGAACAGTAAATGTCTGCACCGAAATGTGCCACTCCATCAAGCTAATGTGGAGATATTTCATTGAAAATGTTAAAAATTGAATCCCACTGATGGCACTTGATGTGATGTCAGGTGATCTCCAACGTGATTAGGATTCTCCCCTGTGGGCCTTGGATATCTGCACCAAATTTCATAAAAATCCATCTGATAGTTGTTGAGATAATGTATCCTAAAACCAGAAATCCCATGATGGCACTAAAGGGAAAGCCAGTGGATCAACAAAGTCGTTAGGATACATCCACCGGGGCAAATACACGTCTGATCCTTCAGTCTGGACTCACCAACCAACTGGCCAGACATCGGAGTCCTGCTGCTCGTGTGGCTACAAAGTCACATTAATGAGAAGGGAGACAAAAAAATGTCCAATATAAACGCTCCAGCAGGCAGCAGACCAATATCAAACAGGCTGATCGTTGGGGCCTATTTAAATATTGACTGACCAAAGCAAAGATAGCTCCTTTAATGAGTCAGGAGCCCTCTTTGCTTAGTTAGAAGACACACAGAGAGAAGCTCGCTTTCTGTTAAATAATTCTGCTGTGAGCTCACTGAGGACCAGATAAGGACACTTTCCCCAAATAAGACTCTGATCATAAGGAAAAGAAATACATAAAACAACAAATAGACATTTCTACCATGTTGTTTTCAGACCCGGAGTGGCCCTGCAGATACAAATGCACCAATGACTCAATCTGTGAGAGCTCAGGTCCACAACATCAGCCACAGTGACGCGTTTTTTAACTTTCGTCCACCTTTCAGTTGATTTTACGTTCAGACCCGAATGAAACCAGCCTTTTTGCCATTCAATCACCGAGAGGGTACACTCATTCAAACAACATTCTCTGTCTGTGTCCCTCACCTCAGGCTCCACGGCTCTGCGTGTGATGTGCAGCCCAAGGCGAGTGAAGTCATCATATCAGTAAAAGAAACTGCAGAGGGAGTAACAAGGCTCTCTGCACTAGAAGCAGATATGAATGATGAATCATGGTATAGTGATACAGATTCGGGGGCGGCTGTCTCTCTCTCTCACAGTCTCTAAAATAAAAATAAAAACAGGCAGACATGGGGAAACACATTCCTGATTATACATTCAAATGGGCTTTTCCTGTTTGAGCACCACTGACCATATGATCTCCTTCATGACTGCTTCACTGATTATCCGTGAGGACTGCTGGACCCGTGAAAGATAATTTATGGGTGCTGACAGAAAGTAATAATAGGAATTGATGGAAAGTGACAGTGAGGTCATGTGTTTTTTCTCCTTTGGGGACTGAAGGCTTCTGAAGGTCAGGGACTGTTGAGACACGGACGTGTTGATAACTCTGATGTACTGAGCACACAGTGAGAGGAGACTGTATTTATTAAGATAAATGCCTTAAGATAAACGGAGGTATCCATAGTTTGGGATTATGCATTGTCAGACATTTTTCTCGCATTTGAGAGTCTTAAGAACTCACAGATCACTGGAGTCAATTTCTTCCCTCTGCGTCTCCCTCTGACATATCTTCTTTTACATCTCCAAAGGGTTTTATTTTCTTTTATAGCACGCCGATGGTAACCTTATCTTTTATGCTGCCAGATATTTCTTTTTTTACCAACCCATTGCTTTTTACTGGCACCGCACTACCATAGTCTTAAAAAGACGTGGTTAAAAGTGTTGGGGTGTCAAACCTCAAACCTTTACATACTTCTAATGAAAGCTCAAGTCTAGTGGCTGTGAAACTAAAGCTAAATCAATGTTGTATTACCTCCCTCAGTTATGGACTAAACCACAAGCAGCAGCGGAGTAAAGAATGAACTGTTTCATAGCCGCTGGCCTGCACGTCCGGAATATTTAACACCATAAACCGATTCCCACACTAAACATATTTTTCCTCATAACTGTGCAAAGAGCATGATGTCATATTCCCCGTGCACCCTTTAAAGGGAATAGTTTGTCAAATCACTGAGAGGGAAAATGCGCTCATCTGCAGCACAGAGAGAGTGAACCCTGCACACGAATCCAGGCCGCTCGTCTAAACTCTTTCTCTCTAACCCGAACAAAGCAGCACAGAGTGTTTCTGGGCTCCAGGATGATAATGGTACATACTCTAAAAATGCCTGGAGGCAACACCACCACTAACAAGGAGTGAATCATAAACTCTTTATATGGTGAGATTTTAGAAATATCTGCTCCTGATAGAGCACTAAACACATGCTTGATCCATCCATTGTGGAAATAATGCAGACAAAGTCATAATCCACCCTTAACTTCCTCTTAACCTGAAGATTTTTTATTTCTCTTTGCTTGCATGTTGAAAACAATCATTTTACTTTGAAAGGTTCAAGTGATAGGAGTTGATAATCTGACTTACACTAATAATTAGTAAATCAGCATGTATTTTTTATATAACAAGCAAGATGTATTCATTTTATATGTAATTATTTTCATTTTTATATTTTATTTTTCTTCGGGGTGAGTCACCTACTTCTGGGATGTAATGTGAAAGAAAATAATGATCAGTGCAAGCTGTGTGCTTTCATATTAGTTTTGCTTCAGGAAAAGTAGGTGTGTAGTTGTTATCCTCTATATTACATCATTCCTTCTTTCTGGAAAAAAAAAAACCTTTAAATAATTGATCATCTACAGTTAATGTGGGTCATCTGCTACAAAAAGCAATAGCAAGGAAGTATAGCCTTTTCGAAAATGCTCTTAATTAAGTTTACAGCATGCAGACCTCAATAAATAGCCAGTAATCTATGTTTCCCAAAAGAATAACAACATTTTTTATGCTAGAAAGCATGTACTTAGGTACTGTAAGCATTATACTTCCTATACTGAGGAGATATGAGAAGGAAGTCTTTCCACTGAACCCATTTAAAAATGGTGTGAATCTAATAAAACACCATGCCTGCATAATCATCCAGTTGATAAATATTTTAAAATTAATCACTCCAAACAAAATATCACCCAGTATATTACAGAATCTGCTCAAACTTTGGTTATTTGCATGCCTGCCAAGCAGAATACAAAAAGCCACTTTCCTTCCTATAACGTTCTCCTGTATACTAAAGCTGATATATGGAAAACAAGAGCGCGCAGCAGCATCAAATCTTCATTAAAAGTTTCTAAGAAAGAAGTATTCCAAGCAACCTCTGGAAGTAGTTTTTGTATGCCTGCCCAGTACTGAGATGAACTGTTTTTAGCTTTCGCTTCTTCAATATTCCCATCCATAACAGGCTACACACCGGAACTAATGAGTGACTAGGGATCTTCAAGGGAGGTGGCCTATTATTATTCATTGAAAAAGAGTAAACAAATGCATAAATGTTAATGTCAGAGGGTTCCTATCTGTCCAATTAATCTATGCTAGCTCCCCTGGGCAGCCTCATTGTTCAGCCATACTTTTTTGTCTTCGGGGGAAATATGCAATTAAGAGCTGAGCAGGAAAAATATTAAAGATGTTTTTGTCTTTCATTTTTCTGCGCTTTGAGTTTTGTCTTACTCTGTCATTTCTTTCTTCCTGCCAAAGCAAAAGAAAACATGAAATAACTGGTGCATATCAATATGAATCATCTCCCGCTCTCCCACAGCCGCGCCATCCTTTTTGAGATCGTAAAAGTTCAAACGCAGACAACTCCAAACTTGAAGCAGTAAGGAGCACTTGTGCTGCACAAGACAACTGCTTTAATATTGCACGCCGTCGCTCCGCTGACTGCACACATCCCAGAACATCAGCTCTCCAGTCCCAGTCCGCGCAAGCCATTCTTCCCCTCCTCTTAAAAAATGTCTCACGTCATTAAACCCACTCTTTACACTTTCATGGATGCTGCGCTGATTCTCCAATAAGATAATAGCACACAATCTGTCATTCTCCACCCCATTACCTTGCAAACATGGTGGAGATGGAAACTTTCACTTGGCACTGATGTATCATTTTAACATGAGGATCAGGGTGAGCAATCTGTCACTGATGCTGATGCGGCGTAACTCGAGTCGACATGGTTACTGGGTATTGAGCCGGAGATGTCAATTATTGGGCGGGCTGTGGCTGGTAAAACAACAAAGCTTTTATGTTAATCAAAGCCCTCATTTTGACTTTTTAGCTCTAAAGGACTTGACATTTCTCTGCTAACTGGTCAGCGTGAACAGGCTTTAATACAATACTGCACTACATTTACCAAACCGCCGACACAGGAGACATAAGTCATAAAGCTGGTGGCCTCTCAATAAGCTGTTAAAAAAAGACTTTAAAAAATGTCACTGACCTTTAAGAGTTTCAGCTCAGACACAGAGCTTTGCACATTACAACTTGAATTACTGAAGTAAACAACTTGGCTCTTATTTTGAAAAGTTTTGCTTACTGGTTATCTGATAATCCAACAATCAAATTCAACTGTTAAATTAAAATCAAACATCCATCACAGTTGAGAGATTGATTTAATGCTAGCTGACTGTACTCACTCTGGTTGTGCATTCACACACTTTTCCAGTGATTTCAGGGATTATTACATTTCAGCTGTGCTTACTTTCACATTTAACTCCTAATAAAGTGGTTTGGATGCTTGTTTACAGCTGTCTGCTCATTTGCCTGCTCGTGTTTTCTATTCATCATCAGACTTAGTTGAATGAATGTCCTTGTGTTTCTAGATATCAGCAATTACTTTTAGTAAAATGGTGCCATAAGCAATGAAGGATGAATAAAACGGCAAAAAGAAAACCTTATTTTTTAAAAACGATCCTAAAGCAAACTATGATTTGATCAGTTTAACCTTAAAAAACACAACATCCAATCATACAAGTGAACCATAAATGTTTCCTTGTAGATTTCCTGTTTCCCCTTTCTGTAAATAAAGTATACATTTTCTGCTTTTCTTACAGATTCAGATCAAAATCAGAAACAATACGTCTCAAAAACACATTCTGACTGTTTTCTGTGTTTACACAAAGTCCGTGGATTAATTGTGCTGCTTCCCTGTGCTGTCGAGTTCACCGGCAAAAACTTCCCCTCTATCAGTGATGTCACATGATGCACTTCCTCCCTACCTTGTTTTCCAAAGAGCATCTGGATTTATTGTGAACGCACGCTTCCTCCCATGTGCGTGTGTGTCGAGCTACCTTGTGTGCGTGCTGAATGTAAACGCTTCTGACCTTTTGAACTGATGAATGTAAGCTGTCTGCTCACTGATAAAGCTGTGTGCGACACTGTGCTGAAACCCACATAATGTGAGGCTGCTGTGCATATACACAGTATGCTACACATGCACGGTGCTACGTGCTTATTGTGTTTGGCTGAAACACATATGTAATCTCAGAGCGGTATCTGGATCATGCATGATCACGCTGCAGACCAGTGGCTTCAGCTCCACAGCAGCAGCAGCAGCAGCAATCTGAAAAGAAATCTGTATCTTATATCACCTGACTGCAAGGGTGAGTGATATTGCTGGCATTAACCATATCAGATAAACACCAGTGAGAGTGAAACAGCTGCTGAGCTGTGATGTCTCAGGCAGAGCAGTCCTTATTTCTCATGGGTCCACTACAGATGATCCATTCTGTTGGCCGTAGAGGAGAATGCGAATCACACACACAAAGCAATTTCTACTTTCAAAAGGATTTCTCATTAAAGCTTTTATATCCAGCTTTTATGGCAAGCTTGTGTGTGAAAAGTGATTTTGATTCACTCTGCTGCCGGCTCATGCCCCGGCCTTGGAACTGTAATTTGATGACAAATTGTACACTAATGGCTGCATCCTGTCATAGACAAATGCACGGAAGTGCATTATAATGCACAGTTCACACATGCATTTTATTATCTTGATAAATCTATTAATGTACAGCGAGGTAATGTAATCACTCATGTTCCACACTCCAGGTTTTTTTTTGGCAGCAATGTTTCCTGCTGATGCAGATAAATGATGCTGATGATAAATACGGATATTATGCACCATCAACATCTGTAGCCCCACTTCACATCAAAAACCCAGACGCAGATAATAGATTTTCTGCTCACCTACACCAAGGCGATAGTTCACTTCACCGACACCACACTGAGCATATCACAGAGTCTAATTTAAAATAAAAAAGAGCTGCAGCCTTTTTAAGCAGTTTGTGAACAAGGCTGCAAATGCATCACATCTGTGCTCTCGTTTGGAGGCTCGTACTCGGTGTTAAGTGCTCTGAAAGGAGACAAAAAATGCTTACAGGACCCTGACACCTTTGACAGGTGACCCACTCCCTGTACAGTATATGTAAGGTTAAAAGCAGTTAAATTGGGAAATGTTCCACTCGATGTTCCCTCGCACGAATGAGAAATGAACATATACAGAGAGAGAGAGAGGCAGAAACACAATCTGACCATATTGGCTAAGTGCTGTGACAACACCCTCACCATCCTCTCTTCTGCTGCAGACCCCTAAAAATAGGTCTGTAGCAGCGAACAAATAGATGATGCCATATGCTGACATACTGCAACAGCTCATTAATGTATTTAACTATTTCACTGGCCACACATTTATCATTTCGGCCAATTATTCCTCAAAATTCTTGACTTGATCTGCTGCACTTAAACTACAGTTTCAGGTAGTTGTGTTGGAATAAACATATTATAATAAACATGTTGGTTCAAGCTACATAACCACATAAATATGTGGATAACATCATGCAGTTGTGTTTTTCTTTGTGGCAAAATCAACTTTAACTATTGTTTGGTTAAAAAAAAAAATCCTGCTTAGCACATATCTCCCCCAGAGATCTGTGGGTCCGCAAAATCAATCACACTTTTAGGGAATGAGAGAAGCAAAGAGAAGGAGAACTTAAGATAGGGAGAGACTTAAAGATAAAAAAAAAAAAAAACGAACTATGAGAGACTTTGAGCTAGCTTGGCTCTGATGCTTGGCTCTGATCCCACCGGTCAAAAAACTACCACTCTAATCTTTTCCCCGAGCAATGCCGAAGACCGCTCTCTCTCTCCGCTTTTTCTTCCCCCATTGTCCTTCAAGACCTGGCAACTTTCCCCAAGGGCACTCTGTATTATCCACAAACTCTTTAGCCAACTAATTAAAGATGGCAGGAGGCAAAATGTGATTACTATGTGCTCTAAGCTTAACAAAACCTACAACTACAATGTCATCAGGGGAGAAGGAGGTGAAACTATCGGATCAATGCTCAAACAGCCTTGTGCCAACCTGTGTGCCCGAAATCTCATCTTTCCAGCCAAGGCGAGCATTATGGGATGGTTGTCACACACGACGAAGAGGAGATCTGACTGGAAATATTTTGTTTCTCAGCTGACAAAAAGCCAGCAGCAGGTAAAGCAAGCAGCTAACCTGCATTAAAGTCTCGTCTTACGTTGCTGGGTATTGATGTTTCAAGTACCAAATTAAATGCCAGTGAAATAGTATTCAGATAAAGTCTGTTTAGCGCTTATTAGACACTGAAACACTGCACAGCACTTTACAATACATAGAGGGATTTTATAACTTTGGGAAGTAATACAGATGTAATCATTTCATCCTTCGTCCTGAAAATCCACAGGTCAATAGTGGAAAGTAATCTACCAGGAAAGTGTGAATGTATTTCATTTACACTTGTCCTCTCTGTGTGTTGGCACTATGGAGACTCTAGGAAGTCACAATTGCAGCCAAAAAATAGAGCAGCACCCTAGACCTTGTAAAACAGCACATTCTTACACTTGTATGGACAGAACAATCAAGATATAACATGTTTATTCGTTAACTTTGCTGCAGATTTTGGTATTTGTGGACAAAGCCAGGCTAGCTGTTTCCCTTTGTCCCCACTGTTTGTGCTAAGCTAAGCTAACCTGCTGTTGGCTGCTGCCTTGTATTTAACAAACAGACACTGGGGTGGTATCAGTCTTTTCGGCAAGTAAATAGGCATATTTTCGGACTGCTCTCCCCTCAAGAACAACAATATCAGGCGTTTGTACAGGCAGCAAAATACTACTCATATTTACGTTTTAGACTGTCTTCCACCCAGGAGAATGGGTTTTGTGTCCAGTGTGAAAACAAAAGTAAACTCATTTTTACACAATGTTTTTTCCAAGTCTTCCATGGCTAACGGTTTGTGCATCATGTTTTTTTTACAGTACTTCTGTCGCTCACGTTATGTAAATCGTGTTTTTTTTTACGTAACTTCGTTTAGGTTGGAGACCTTGTTGCATATTGAACTACTCCTTTTGATAAATGAAGACGTATTCACTGCACATACATATAAAGTGCATTGGACATCAGTTTTCTCTGCTATACTGTGTCATAACAAAACAATCTGACAACAATTGGTGTACACAGTAAATCAACAGACAGTGACACAGCTAATAGAAAGCCCTCTATTGTAGGTGACTGCTGTTTAACCTTGTAATAATGTTTGAATTGATTGTGACAAGCAGAACAAAACGCCTTGGCATCCAAAGTAAAGTCACACAGAGACTTGGCACCACAGTCCGAGTACACATGTGTTGGCACCAAACAGCAGCCTGAGGTCCAAAGATCCCCACTGGTGGCTTTGACAGAGTCTCAGGTTGCATGGTGACAGAAGAGCTGCTCAGTGAAAAAACACAAGCGTGCATGTGGAGCGCGTGGGAGGAAGGTATAGGGAGAGAGAAGGGAGGGTAGAAAAAGTCTGGATGTAGACAGCGAGACATGTCACACGCAGAGAGCATCACAACAAGTTGATCACAGGAGCACAGGAAGTGGGAGTGATGGAAGAAGAAGAAAGCAGACTGCCAAAGTGTTGCTTGTGAAGTTTGTTGCTGCTCAGCATCAACCATCCAACAATTTTCTGACCTCATGCAGGTCATCGGGTCAGCACGCCTTCATATAAACTGCATGGAAACCCGTCATTACCGACGAGTTGCACACACTTTAAAGTTGACAGCCAAACAAGCTAGCAGTCGATTCTTTTCCCGGTAAGACATACTGTTCAACTTATCTCATAGATCTTGACAGATCCAATTAAAGTGCAAAGGAAACCTGGCACCTCTCTTTGTTTGGTCCGAGCTCCTCGCTGAATGAACTGGGGGACATTATACCTCCTCTGTTGTACCTCACGTTGAGAGAGATGCTGGCATTGTCAGCGCTGCTATTCAAATAGAGTGCATCTTCTCTCCCATGAAAAACATGCCGAGGATGTTGCTATGGGGATTTTTTGTCAAAAACATAATGACGTTGTTTAGATGTGGCCATGTGTTTCAAAAGGGGCTTTTTCCTCTTTTCTTTCCTGCCGCAGAAGAATGAAAGGAAATGTTCTCACTGGGAAACTCATGGTCCTGCGTTGAGGGCTAGTTAGGCCATAAACACTTCCAGCTCACTGTGTTTCAAGGAGAAGAGCTGAATATGCATTTTAATAAAAACAGGATGTTGGAATAGAAGCAACTCTTAATGACAAAACGCCCTGTATGCCTTTAAATAAACTACATTTGCTGGTAGTTTGGTGGATTTTTAGACTCAATTGGTACATACAATTTGAAAAAACAAACATTCTTCCTCCTACGAATGAAAAGTTAATCAGCAATAAAACACACCATTGCCTAATTCAATACACTCATGACCAGTAGCTTATGGTTGCTTATGCTGGTTAATGTTAGTAAAGTCTAGATATTGCTGTTTAACTGTCATTCCTGAGCCCATTTTTCTGATTTTATGACTCTACTTGTAAATGTGCCTCTATCCTATAATTGTCACTAGCGGTAATTGTGGTTCATTAAAAGTTACATGAGCCGTTTTCTCATATGAACTCTGAAACCATGTTCGGGAAGAAGTTGCCTTTTCACACATGAAGCCAGCAGACTGATTGCTCATGTCAAATGTGTTTTAACTTACTGGAAAGGAGTAAAAATAAACTACAGAAATTGGGAGGAACTTTGGGGGAAAAACAATCGATTGTTGTCCTTGAACTCAGCTGACAATTTCGACCCTTTACTGGAAGAAGAAGAAGAACCTTTGCGTTGGCGGCTTAGTGTAAATGAACCTTCCTCTTCACCATCATAGAAACGTCAGCACGCCCACTCGCTCGCTATATATTCTCCTGACTATCTATTCACACATGAACTCACTGGAACATTGTGGCCTCTGTAGGAAGAGTGCAGGTTGAAGTTTGGGTCCAACTGATTCAAACAGGTACACTAACACAGACCTCCTCCAAGTGATGAGTAAAAAGGACTTTAGACTCACTTTAAATTAAAGTATCGCTGCTAGTTTTTGCACAGTTTAAACAGAACTTAGAAAACAGAAATTACTATATTACATGTAGAAAACTTCAGTAATTGGGTCAAGCTGTACATCTTTGATTCTTCTCTCTCTCACAACGCTCATTCACACACACACACACACACGAGCACCTTGGTCCCCCAGACAGTGCTATTGAAGTCTTTAATCAAGACTAATGTGGAATGTCCCATACGGCCACCATTAATCATTTGAAGCTGGCCAACTGTGCCATTGATCAATGCTATACATCAAAGCAACCGCTGCTGGCACAAGTCTGCATGTCTGTCCAGCTCTGTTTGCACTGTAAGACACAGCAAGCCTTAAATATTGTATACGACACGGCCATTCCACTTACTCTTACATAAAAACATGACGGAGTAAAGGGAAAAGTTTTCCTCCCTTCTAACCATGTCAGGCGACTGATGAGAGAGGAAGCAGCATGTGTGACAAAGAAGTTAATATGTAATGGCATGTAAGACTGTTACAATTGAAATCAAGCCGAGAGGCTGATCAAAGACGCCTCCCGATGTGTTGCTCGGCTACAGAGCTGACAAAAACTAATATGAAAACTAACAAAAAAGAACATTTAAGCTGAGCAAACAGGAACATTTGCAGGGCTCCTCTTCTGACAACTGTGATAAAGTTTCGGTGATAACTATTAAAGCAGTCCTACTATGCTACTATTTTACAGTTTGATCCGAGTGGCTGGCAAGGACACCGAAGAGGAGACTCTGAATCTCTTAAGCACATTAAGTCTCGCTGTATGCTACCTATAGACACTCCCCTCACACACGCAGAGCCCCCCCACTGGTTTCTCTCTTCAGGAGATCTGTACTTGTCTTGCAGTCGCCAAGTTTTCCTGGGACAGCGCCAAGCGCCTAACAAACAGCAGTTTATTAATTGGATCTGGTAGCGTGTTTATATTGGTGAGGACTGAGATCATTTCACACTGGCCTTGGAGCAGGTGTGCGCTGCAGCGGTGCCAAATGAGCAAACTGCACAGGCTCAGCAGATTCAGGCAGAAAAGGATGACCCTTCACAGAAAAGCTGCCGCAACTCAGCACAAAGACGAACCAGTTTCTACGTTCTTTTCTGCATTCAGATTTGTTCACTTCGACGACTTAATGGTTGTTTGTTCCTTTTCCCTCTAAATCCTCAATGTTTTCAAGCCATTTCTCCTGAAAGTAATAAGATTTTCATTCAAATGAATGTCTGTTAGCTCAGTATTTATCGCTGCATGAGGTGTTTGAGCATATGGCCCAGTGATGAAAGCTGTTGCATCTGCAGTTTTATGAACTGGTGCCGTTTAAGAGGTTTAGAGTTTAATTAAAGTATTCCACATACTTCTTTATATAAGATGAGATTTTATTGTTGCGGCAGGTACAACGCATACTTTTGCTCAAGTTTAGTGTCCAATCAAGATTTTTTTCTTTTCTTATTTTATCTTAAAATCAGTAAAACTGACCCCTGTGCTCCCCACAGAGCTCTATTAAAATGCAAACATCTTTCATGCAGCCTTGCGGCATTAAACATAAACTGCAGAGTGGCATTAAAAAATAAGGCGCTGCTTTATAGAATATTTAATGAAGATATCCATACTGAGAGCATGCATCAGAGAGTGAAGCCAGGAGGGCAAAAAAAGAAAAAGAAAGTGTGCACCACACCTCTACAGAGCTGTTATTATAAAAACTGACATTTCACTTCCGTATTTTGTTTTTGCTAGAGAAAAACTGTCCTCGAAGGAACTGGTTTTTATTAATGCCGAGCAATTGAACTGTCAAGCATGTCTCAGTGACACTGGATTGGCTCAACCAACTTTAATGTACTTGGAGTGCATATGTTTAATGTAGGAAAAATGACATATCCGAGCAGGGCTCACTCTTGCCAGCTTGGAAAATATTACTGTAAATTATTCAGGAAAAACTTCAAGGCGTCGCTGCATCCTCAAGTGGCTTCATCTTTCCTTCTGCGCCAAACTGGATGGACACAGCCTGGACAGAGCAGACCTACGCAGAGGTCAGAGACCACCTGTTCAGAGTTGGCTGAACTGGTGGAGCGATAACAAAGGACACATCTGGCCTGACAGAGAACAGGCCGGATGGGAATGGCAGCCTGCTCCGGGCCTCAGGCTGGTGACGGATGACTCACAGCTGATGCGGAGGTCAGCGAGGTCACATGGAGAACGGGGAATGGACGGGTCAGCCGGGACACGGTTTTTCTAGTGAGTATGCAATGTCTGGACAAGGACAATATATTTATAGGCATTTTTTTTTTTAGTTTGTTTCACAAGTAATTAGAATTGTCTTTGTGAGGGTTGGCAGGGTACTCTGAGCCCGGGGTGACAGGAAATAAGACAGGGGAGGGGTGGTTTTTGTTTTGTTGAAATAACCTCTTTAAAATCTTTCTAATAGTGGTTTAGATTTGCAGGTTCAAAATTGCTGGCTATTATATGCTGGAGAAAGCATGAATGTGAATACACATCAGTCGTTTCACTTCTGAATTTCAGCAGCAGTCGTTGTTTTTCATTTCCCGGCTCCCCGAGAGGTTCTGCTGTTTGAAAAGAGGAAGAGGCCAGAAAATCCCAGCCGTCCGATTTGTGTTTGTTCTAGAGTTACCAGGGATGGAGGTCTGACCAGTGGTGGACCAAGTCCATCATTCCATTGTCAATATCCATATCCCAAAGCAGCAGGGTAAAATATTATGTCTCGACTCCCTCTGAATAAGAAACATTGGCACAAACAAGACTGGAGACAGCGATGCCATCATTCTTGGGAAGCAGTAAATTTCCCCGGACGTGTAACCTGGCCTTTATGCTCTTTTTTTCTGGCCTTACAGCAATCTTTCCCCTCCCTATGAAACAGTTTGTGCGTGAGAATGTGTGTGCATCTACATATTTATGAACTCCAAATGATCCCCACCCCTCGTTTCACAGTTCACTGTGTTATTTTCCACAGTCTGGAAGGGAGTGGAGCGGTGAGGGGAGAGGAGAGGCAAAGCAGAGGAGAACAGGCTCGTCCTCAGAGCTCTCCTCTTCCTTATTCTTTATCAGCTTTCATCTCTCGGCCCTTCAGAGAGACTGAACCATAAAAGACTGCAATCACTAGGGGACATATTATTTTCTCCTTCCTTGAGTACACTATATCACAGCCCAGGCCCATACAACTTCTCCTCCCCTTGCATATATAACTCCAGCCAGCCGTAGCTGGGAGCGCGGGTTTATCTATTGGCTCTGTGTGTGATTAACATAATAAATATCCAGTTTCCTCTGTCCTGGTGCGCACAATGAGCATGGAAAGAGAATTTAAATAAATCACAGGCAAACTCACTCGTTTCTCTCCAGCAGCAGGATCAGCTGTTCATCTTCTGCACGTACCAGCAGCTGGAGTGACGCAGGATGACTCTGAAACACAAAAAGATGATGAGCGTGTTAAGGCTGTGCCCGGATTTCACCCATCCTGCCTGTGGATCTGCATGTGTGTGAAGCTTCACCTTTAGTGCGACACACGGGGAGTATACAATACAGGATGTGGCGGGGCACAATAGTGTTAGAGGAACGGGAAATAAGCTTCAACATCCTACACTCCCCAGACTGTGCATGACTCAAATGTAGGAAGATTCGACTGTTTTCAACTCAAGTTTTCTACCAGGACTAAGATTACTGTCTATTAAAATTATAATCCTGAAGACTGAAATCTTGAAAATCATGAAATCTTATCCAATGATTGTAACTATTACATAGTGGGCATTTCTTCTGCAGAGCTTATTATTTAAGTCACATTTTAGTCATTTTATTTTTCAGACTTTTAGTGTAGTTTTAGTCAAAACGTTGCAACAAGATCTCCAACTTTAAACGACTGAATATACTTTGTTTGCCAATACCACCTAAAATGACACATTGTGGTAGCAGAGCGTTCTAAAAATAGCACACACGCCACTATACATACACATACGGTTCGCAGTAATAAAAAAGGCTGCAGTTTCGGTGAATTTATGCTACAAATCCACTGAACTAGGTTTAAGGCAAAAAACTTCCTGGTTAAGCGTTAAAAAAGACTGTTTAGAGAGTAAATAAATGTAAGTAAATGCCAGAAGTGAAGTAATTACAATGGTGAAGTGACTATCTTACGTTGCATAAAAAAATGTAAAACAAAAACTGAGATTTGCAACACTTGAGCCGTGGAAGTTACGTAAAAAAACTAAAATGAAACTTGTCTGAAACTTTGTGTTATTTTGTGTGATGTTTTTCGACCTGTGTTAAATGCCCTTGGTAGTTATTTAGGCCTGTCATCGGTCAAGCTTGTCTCTAATTAAAGGAATTGACTGTGTTACAATATCCTGTGAGACAATTATCCCCCCTGATCTCCCCGAGTCAACCTCATCCTCCTCATCAGATTAAATCATTGATTTCAGTCAACCTAGTCGAGCCAAAACCAATAATAAACTTCTTTCAAATGAGATTTTATCTAATCATTATATTAGGAAAACAGGTTGATTGATAAATAGAGTCCTCAATTTTTCATTGTGTCTACTACACAAGCCAACAGTCATTCCTGGCATGTTTTGCTAGCGGATCATTTTGAATTCCTGCGAAATGGGACAGGATGAAGCAGCTGCAGTGATGGAAGAGTTTCAGACGGCAGGCTGCACACCTTCAACTCCTCAGCAAGGTGACCACATTCATAGTGTCCTGCTGTGGTGTGGAAAACAACTCGTGCTGAGTGTGGCAAGAAATCAGAATGTGGTTGCTGATGACACATGGTGGAAAAAAGCTGATGAAGTTGCACTTTTATGTTTTAAAATAGTTGGTAAAGACGAGGATAATATCTGCAGAAATTATGCTAAACGGGATACGGACAGTATTTCTTATCTAGCCTTGAACATGAGTCCATTATTCGTCAGGCATCTCAATATTGTTGTGGCGTTTCTTTGGCAGAAAAACTGTTTTTCAGTGCAGGAGCAACTGTGATGGTTATGCAATGTGAGTATGTCAATGCCACTGATTTATGGCTGCAAGAAACCAGGAAATGAAGATAATGCAGGAGACGTGGCTCACAATGCCAAATGTCAGTTTGTGAGTTAATCCCAATTAAGAATTCAAAAAAGCAATATCCCAACAAACAGCGAGTCTGAGGTGCTTTTCAGAAAGTATTTGTTATCACAGTGAGGACGTGGCCTTGCAGCAGGACAGAAGCAAAGTGCATTCATGCCTCAGGCCTCAGCCCATTGTTACAACATGAACACAGAAAAAAAATAAGAAAAAGATATGAAAAATTTAACAAAGGGTTCATGTATCCTCGCCAGCGGAGAGACAGCACTTCCCAGACATGCGCACACTGAGATACAGACATAGATTTTTGTATCATCAGTTGGCATTTCAGACGTACTCTGTCCTCTTCACAGTGACATTTCTTAGGTCTGCTGACCGATGCCTTCAGGCTAATACTGTTTCTGTCTGCAGCTGCAGCTGAGAGTAAGTGTGTCAAAGTTTGTGCAAAAGTGCGAGTGAATGTATGTGTGTGTGTGCGGCGGGTCGATGTCACTGTAAGTAATGGCTCTGCTATACTTCACGACTTCTTCATAACCTTCTATTGGCACAAGGAGCGGCTGTATCAATCTGCTATCCGGGAGGTTTAAGTCTGAGTGCAATCTCTACCAAGACAATCGCCAGCTGCCCGGGAAGTCAGTTTAATTTGGGAAGGGTCAGTTTGTAGATAGCCTACTGCAAAACCACTGCATCTCCTCAACAAAAAATGCTCTACCTCAGCACTGGCTGGTGGTTAAATAATCTGATGAAGGGGTGCATAATTAACACCATGAAGCTAAAAGTAGCATTTTTTCTGACATGTAGGGGATAAACAATTCATGTAATTAACTCCACTGCCCCTCTCTACTGGCTGATTTTAAGAGAGGTGCATAAGGCTGGAAAAAAAACCAAATCTCTCAGATGATGACTTCCCTGCACCAAGAAAAAAAAAATGTTTGATTGCTCAGGGAGTTCTCAACACCTACGCATTTCCCTCCTCTGGAAAAGTTTCCTTAAGCTGTGGTAGAGGCTGAATTTCAAACATTTTCTTTTCCAGCTGTACTAGGTGGGACAGACTGGCTTTCCCTGCCTGAGAAGACAAGTCTAGAGAGTCCAGAGGAGGCTGATTTTGACAGTTCCCATGAATGTATGCATCTTTTAATCTTGCATATATCTTATGGTGCAGGGAAGAAACTACACAATCCACAGGATGTTACAAGGCTGCTTCGAAATCTCTCTCGCAGCGTCGGGCTTGTGCACTGCTGACTTGTAAAACTGTTGAAAGGCTGACGAGTTTCAGGAATAATTTCACAGTATGTATCGCCTACGGGGCGAGCTTGTACTCAACAAACAAAGGAGAGCGAGCTCGCGAGGAGAGAAACCACAACAGGGAGCCTACAGAGGATAAACAGCGCTAGGAAGGGGACTTTCTACTAAATCAAGCAAAGGGGGAGAGAGAGGCAACAGGGGAGGGAGTGATATACTACACATATGTCAAACCAAGAGCCAGACGTCTATACTTGGCTGAGCCCTTCGGAAGCACAGTGGCATTGGGTGAGCTGCTGTCTGAGCGAGCTTATTAGCAGTAAGCTAGTGCTGCTAAGTGGCCTTGTGAGTATTTACCCCGGCCGCGAGCTGGAAGAAAGGTCTGCGCTCCTTGCCCTTCAGCAGCAGAGGTACTGTGGTCCCATAGCGCTCTGGTTTGCTTGCTTCTCCTCGCTGTTTAGCCTTGTCTGGACTACTTCCTGCAAAAAAAACAAAACAATACAGAACAGACTTAAATGATGAAATTAAACATCGCACTGCAAACCTAAAAGATGCTCACTGTCCTCTGCCATCACAGTAATGATTGACGGCGATGCAGAGTTTAAGTTTTAGGAGAACTGGATTTGTGTCCCATGTGAAAACAAAAGAAAACGATTTTTAATTTAACCTACCTTTTTTTTACGCAACTTAGTCACATCACTGTCTTTTATAACGCCCAACCAGATATGTTTTTGTCCTAAACCTCAGTGGATTTGCAGCCTACACTCAAAGAAACTGCAGCCTTTTTTGCAACTGTGAACCATACCTGTATGTATAATGATATGTTACTATTTTAAGAACACTCCACTGTAACACGAGCCACTTTTGACAAACCCTCATAGAAGTCATTTTGGGTGTTACTGACAAATGCTCTATTCTGTCGTTTAGGTTGGAGATCTTGTTACTCACACAGTAGATTCAGTCCAAACTGGCATGCAGACAAAGGGGTCAGCAACAGAGCAGCTCTGTAAAATCCTCAATTATTCAAGCACACTAATAATATTTCAGACACAGAAAAAGGAATGCAACGACGACAGGGAAGCCTCAGACACACGGCACGAGGATTGTGGGAAAAAGTAAAAGCTCACTCTTGTTCCTGTGAGGAGACGTGCTGTCCCCCAAAGGGCCTCTGCAACAGGACCACAGCCACAGACAGACCATCAATAATAGATGCTCTCACGCATTTTATGAGGAACTCGGCCTTTACGATATATCCAGACAGGAATGGAGTTTTAAAAAAACAACAACTGGCAGGATGAAATTGTTCTTTCCTCTTCTTATTTATCTTTTCACATCATATATCAGGTCAGAAAGCAGCACTGCAGTCTGCTGCTCTACCCCGAGTCCTCCTCCCTTCCACTTTCTCTCTTTAACATACCATTTAAGTCCTCTTTTAAACTCCTACTGAAGTCAAATTAACAAAGTTAGAAGCCAATTATGCTAATTTGCCTTTAAAAGGCTGCTCATTTGGGAGGCAAACAAAATAGGATGTATATATAGCATAGGGTGAAATATAATAAACCGGATCAGTGGCTTCAAGCAGAATGTGGGAATCACAGTCACAATTCCCCGTGCTCTCTCAGTGTCTCTCTCATGTTCTCCTCCCTGTTCTCCCACAGACAACAGAGGCTGTCCCTAATGCTCCCACGGCCTCACTGAGCATGTCTAAATTGTAGCAGGCCCAGCAGGCTTCCTGTGAAGCCCAATAAATGTTACAAACCCAGAGAGGAGCTGAGGAGATGAAGTGGAGAGGGGGTGTTAGACGGGAGGGGAGAGGTTGTTTGAGGTTTCACACTCCTGCTATCACCAAAGGAAGACTGAGAGCGCGTGCTGCGTCTCTATTTACTGTATGTCTAAGGTCTCCTTAATCCCCTGAGATACACACTTAAAGCATCTGTTTGTCTGCATTGCATGTGCAGCGTCACGCAGGGTACAACAAGAGTTCAGTAGCACACTGAGCAGCACCACTACAGTCTGACATATTGTGTTTACTCTTCCTTCTTTTCTCCTCCCGGCTGGAGATGTCTTCCTTTTCAAGCACCCTGTCTCTTAAAAAAAAGTTTGATGTCTCCTCTCTTTGAAGACGATATTCCGAGATGGCTCCTGTGCCACCACAACTGCATTTCTTACAACTTCAAACAGTTGCTGACGGCGACTGCCCTGTGCTCTCAGTGTGGCCCAGACTCTCCATTTATCCACAGTGCGTAATAAGCTAACAAGGGTATAAAAGGGACCTCCTATATTTAATGGGGTATTTGAACATGTGCCGATGGTAGTTTGTTGGTTTTAGTGGTGCATGAAAACCATGTTAGACAGACGGAGCAGCATGACTGAGACCACAGGCTGTGGCTAGAGTGCCAATAAAAAGCAGCTATAAAGGGAAAGTCAAGCAGACGTCTTGTTAATAAAAGACTTCGACACTTCCACTGGTGTCCCTCGCAATTCATTTCGATCTCTCAAATGCTAAATGAGTTTGTGTTAATTAAGTCGGGCCGAGGCAGAGTGGGCAGTGGAGCAGGGGTGTGCTCAGAACAAACCAGTTTGTACGACGTGTCACCAGACCACATCAGAGGGCAAGAGGCTTTCTAGTGGATCTGAACACTGAAAAGTGAGCAAAAATCCTGCCACCATGGAGCGCGAGGCAAAGAGCTGCACACTACTGGATCTTTCTTCAAAGGCATTCATGATGTTGAACTTCTTTGTTCATGTGGAATGTACTGGAAATAGTTGTGTGAAGAATAAAAAGGAGAGCTTAAAAAGAGAACTTCTCACTTTTTCACTTTGTTTGAGTTCTGAATAGGGCTGAAAAATCTCATTGACATTTCAAAAGTTTGGGATTGTTTTTACAACTGAAATTGCATTTTTGTTATTATGAAGAGAGTTAAGTGCTGTAAAAAGGTGCTGTTGGGTACTGCTACCGAATTCAAGGTTGAATCTGTTTGAATGTGAAGCAACATCGCTTCATATAAGGAATGTATTTGGAACTTTAAGCATGAGTGCCACAGCTTTCTTGGTTTGGTTTCTAGGTTTAATAACATGACTAAGGAAGCCAGAAAATACTCTCTCATTAAAACTACACTGTGTTCAGACTCAGGTAATAAAATAGATGAATTGGCACTGAAAACCTGTGTCAGCCTGCTTTCTTTCACTTGCAGAAAACTGATCAGGAATCATTAAGGGAATCGGGCCAATAAGCTGAATAAATGAAGGCATTGTTGGCATTAAATTCCCATCCCTGTCTGTCAGTAACAGTATTGTAACAGATGAAACAAACTGAAGTGCACACTGACTAAAGCTCTACTCCTGTAAAATATTTAGATAAAATGTTGTCAGACTGTGGCTGCTTACTTTGGGGATAACTCCCTTCACTTTACCCAGCAGGGAGGCAAGACATGAGAACTTCACCTGGGTCTGTCTGAGCGCATCATCCACTTCTTTCTTTCTTTCACGCACTGTCAACCACACACTTTAAACTACTCTTACAACAATGTAATATGAAAACATGGAGTTTGGGCTTAAACCTGGATTACCCATGACAGCATCAAAGCCTGCACATGGAATGTTTGAATGGAAGATGTTTTTGCATTACACAGTGTAGTTGTTTAGACTGTGCAGAATATAAAAAAACAAGAAAAATATTAACACTTAACATAAATTGTTGATGTTGGACTTTGTTGGCCCGCTAAGCGCCAGCCCATATCCATAACATTGCATTCAAACAAATCAAATCAAATGAATGATGCATTTTTTTCGTTTGCGGCGTTGGTCACAGTAACCCCGCCCACAGGAACCAGTTTTCCTGGCCAGGAGCCGGTTCTTTGGTGGAGGAAAACCAAAGAACAGGTTCGCAATTTTAGTGCAATAAAATACAGATGTTTTCCTTAAAATGATGAATAATCATGATTAATAATCGTGATTACAATATTGATCAAATAATGATTGTAATTTTGGCCATAATCGTGCAGCCCTACTATGTGTGCAAAAGAGCTGCATGCTGTATTGCATTTGACTTTAGTACAAGCTGGAAGACGACTGATGTTTCACTGCAACTTCTGTCATTTCTCCCCAAAAAACGAAGCATTCCCTTCAAACAGCGAAGAAATGTGACATTCATGATCATCCTCGTGGGCTTTATCCTCTTTGGGAAACTTTGAAATTCAAACTAAAACTGGGTTAATCCCATATGTTTTTTGGAAAGAGTAACTTGATTGCTAAGTCAACCACAGTTGTGTCCTCATATTGGACACAAGGGAAAATCAGCTGCGGGTCATACATCTAAAAAAAAATAGAGAAAAAAAAAGATGGTTTTGGCAGCCAAAACATCTTTCCCCACACAGCCCTGAAAACCAGATCTTTCTTAAAGCTAGCTTCATTTGGATTTTCTAACGAGGATGATTTTAGTATTCTACCCTCACCACGTTCTGTATTACTAACTAACTGGTAGCTAATGTGAATTCAAACGGGGGCTGATGTCCACTTTACTCAGCAGGGAAGTGTCACAGCCAACAATATAAACAAACTAAATGAGCCGCAATTACTTCAGTCACACGGAGTCCACCGCTGGACTCAAAATCAACCTCATAATGCTCAATTGGTTTGTTACCAGCTGCATGAAGCCTTTCACATGCATCTGTATTTTTATTTATTCATGTTTTTGGAGTTGAAGAGCGCATATGTCAGGCTAATTAAAGGAAATGAACGCTATATACATTATGTTAAAAATGCAGCATTATCTGCATTCCCTTTGGTCTAGAGTAGAAAAAAGAATAAACTACTATTCATTTACACACAATATTGTATCTGCTCCATCAGCAATTTTATCATGGACTCCTTCTCTTGAGATGAACAAGAGAATAAACAGTGTAAAGAAGGTCAAACAGGCGGATGAAGGACATTTGGTAATCTATAAGCAAGGTGTTCAGGGAGCAGCAGAGAGCGGACGTCACAGTGGGACTTCAGCAACCTCCTGAAAACTGATTAGCCTAAAATAACATTTGCATACAAACTATGTACAACATACAGTGTATTTCATAGTAGAAATGAGAGGCAGACTTTTTAATTGAGCTTAAAGGTTCAGTCTTGACCTTGGAAACCACAAAATGATCTCACCACAATCTCACAATGTCGTAAAAACTGAAGTTTCAGATAAGCTTTGAGGCTGATGCTTCTGAAAATGTATAGATAGGAATATCCTAACGTGAACAGCAGAGATATACCGTGAAATGTTGGGGCTGTTTCGTTAAACTGTGAAATACTTATTTTACCACTGTCAGAATCAGATCTTTCATGTTGCAAACGGACAGATAACCTCTGTCTTAGCTCCTCTTAATCACACAGACCTCGTCTCCACAGCCTTCAACTCAGATCAAATTTAAAAGCAAGAAAACACGGCGGGGCCTCCGGAGACGTGACGTTCCAGTTATTTCGCAGCACCGACCTTTAATAATAGCAGATCACAGGATAAGAACTCTAAAGATTTAATGTTCAATAACAGCATTCAGCTGCGAAACCAGCCCTCCATGCCTCCAATCAACCCCCTGTGATGCAGCCGTGAATGTCCTCAATAGGATGAATTCTGGCCACCAGTGACTCACCAGAGGAGCGGCTTTTAGTGAAGAAAAGGAAACTGAAGGTACCATGATTATGTACAAGGACAAACGTCTTTAAAAAAGCTCCTGTGCCAGATAAGTAACGCACAGCAGAGGTGAGTTCAACTGTTGCGATTGGATTCGACAGAGAACTGGCTGTAACCCAGAATCATTTCTGGGAGTGCCTACTGCATTGATCATACATATTGATCAGAAAATGGCCACATATTGAGCCGAGCTCAAACCACTGCATGGACGTGAGATAGGTGTTATTATCAATGAGGACAGGTTTGTGCTTTCTTTCATGCTTATTTTCCACCAGAATACAAAAGAGAATGTAATCAATCTGCAGCAGTTGCCAAGTTTGTGAAGCTTGTAATGAAATTCTACACAAAAAAGGACATTATAAGCCTCATAAAAGTATTGGTTATTGAAAGGCTATTGATTGTTAACATTATGTAACATTATGTTATGTAATATGCCAGCACACAGTCTGTTTTCTTACTTCTGCCTCACACCCTCCAGGTTCTACAGTCTCCTATACAAGAAAATGAGAATTAAAGACGCTAAAATATTTTCATCTTTTCGGTCAAAGTGGAACAACGGGGCTCCACAAACACTTTTGTGCAGCGTTGTGTATACATGCAATTACTGATTCCGTGTGAAAACACCACTGACCTAAATACAGCTGCGGATGCTACACCTCCATTGTGCCCTCGGAAATAAAGATCTCTTAACAAAGAGAATGGTGAATGAGACCGCTCTGAAACACAATGCAGCTCATGACTATCTTAATAGATTTGTTCCTGGAAGTAAAAATGGCACGTAACTACTCTGCAACATCAATTAGACAGTGGTACCTGTGAGGTTGTCAGGACATTTATTTAATTAGCAGGAAGTCAGAGGCACTCAGAGAAAGATATCAACACAATATTTTGGACTGTCTGCATTACAGGTTGTTACATTAAGCCTCGCCAACGTGTGAAAGTCAGCAGTAAAATAAAACCACGGTTTTCTGTCGTAATAAACACTCTACCTTCCAGCACATCAAAGAGAGCACTTCACAATTCCTTGTTAAAAGGCTCCTGACAAATCCTTTTTTATAAACATTAAAAAAGCCCCACTGCTGACACAGTTCATCTCCAGTATGATGTTCCTGGACTAATAAAAGACATGCAAAAGCACACAGCATTGTTTAAAAAAAATGAGTACAGCTGTAGCTCTCTGAAGTGCTAGCTGCTTTGCTGCATATGAATTGATGTTTGATGCTAGAAGCAACTTAAAAAGAAAAGACTCTTTCAACTGATAAAATAAGTCATCCATTGAAACATACTTATAGGCTTCTTTTTTCCATAGAGAGCTGAAGCACAAATGTATTTTTCATCTCTGCATTTCATCTCGAGCAGCATAATGAACTGGCCAGCTTACACTCTGTTAGTTCATGTTCTCCAGCAGTAAGATGGAAATTACAGTATATTCAACAAGACACTGGCCAGAGCTGTAATTTCCAGGCACTTGCAATGTTCAAAGACAAACTCTGAAAGCCCTCTTCAAACATGTTTTTACATTTTTAGTAGGTTTATTTAGAGATGACGGTAGAGGGGTGAGATTACTAAATTAGCTTTCTGCCTCAGTGCACGTCTACCAGCCTTTTTCAGAGTGAAAGAAGAAAACTTCAGCTCCTTTAGCTCTTTTTGGCTCCTTTTGGCAATTAAATCATTCCACATACTACATCTATACAATATATGTTAATCATAATGGTATCGCGTTTTATGTAAGTATACAAAAACATCAAAATATACTAACAAAATGATAAATTATTTGTGACAACAGCTGTCAATCAAACTGACTTTGGAGGGACTTAAAAATACACTTTCAGCAGCTCGTCCTCTCTCTCTTGAGAGAATGTACATCAACTCAACAGCACACTCAAAATTCAACACACTCAAAGCGAGTCAGATCTCGGCTGAGAATCAATATGTAAAGTCATCACCAGCCACTGCCATTAGGATAAATATTCTGGGCACCATGGAAGTTTAATTTCATGGCAATCAACTAAACTGTCAATCAAAATCTCAGTCAGTGGATCGCCAAAGTCAGTAGGATACATCCTCTGATTGTACAAAATGTCATTTCAATCGGTGACAATAACCATTCTTGTTAGACGATATATTGTCCCAGAAATTATCGCGATAGTACACCCTTTCAGAGAGCAGTGGACTTTTAATTCTTACATATATTCAAGCATAAATGGGGGAAAAAAATATCAAGTGTCTGGGTGATATTGTTTGGTAAACAATATCTAGGTCAGGGAAAATATCGTGGTCATGTCCGTATATATTATACGATAACTTGATATTGTAACTATCGTGACAGGCCTACATGGCAAACCATCTATTTTGTTGAAGATTTAGATCTCGACCAAAGTGGTGGACTGACCAACCAACAAACAGAACATACTGTCCTATCTCAAGATGTCGCTGGTGTAGCCAAGAAAGTTACACTTCTGATCAAATTGAGCAATTTTGTTGGAGAAAATGCAATACTGTCTGAACTTTTCACTAAACCAGGAGTGTATCTTCTTCATATAGTAACCAGTACAGTACGTTTCAGCAAAGTAAAAACTGCCTGGTTGTCCAAAGCAATTTGACTTCCATTGAGAAAGAACATTATGAGCATCTTATGGATATAATGGAAGAGACCTGGCTGAGCAAAAGAGGGCTGAGACACACACAGAAAAGCAAAGAGTCCCAAAGCCTTTCAGCTGAGACTTTCAGTGTCCCATCAATGCCTCATTTCAACAATCCCTCCCTCTATCAACTCCCTCATCACTCACTCTCCCCAGTCATGACACACTGGAGTCATTAGCGCTGAAGTTGAGAAGGTGTTAATCCTGGATGTGGGACCCCCCACCGTCACCCTCCACCCCAATCGAGCCCAAACAGAACAGCCCATTATTGGCCTGATGGGGTAAGCTACAAGGTCAGCGGCTCACAGTGAAATAATGGGAATAAGAGACTTCCCACTGCGGGTTAGTGAGATTTGCTTGTGTATCCCATTCCCATCCTGTGGGAGCAACAGTGTAAAAGCCAATTCCCATCTTGTCCAGCAAAGATTTGGGCATTATGTCCTAGAGCTATGGGGATTTCAGCTTGGAGGATTTGGGGATTAACAGAAACTTATCACACACGCTGGGTCACCTAGCAGCTATTTGTGGGGGAGACGGGGTTACAATATAGATTTTCAGCCATGCTAGCAGAATGGCTCTAAGCACGCCAGTGTCGCTTAGTTGATTGGATAGTTTGGTTGAACGGTTAACCACTTAGTTTCTAGTTTAAAGCTTTTTTGTGATATTTTTTTGCAATATAATTGTATCAATTCAGGGATTCCAATTATGAGTAGTAATTTTTACATAAATTATTAGTACTAAAAAATACATATTACACTTTACGTTACTATAAAAAATGTTTTACAGTACAGATGGTGCTGATCATTTATTTTATTACATCTGACGGGTATTTACTTTCTAATTCCCCAGTTGCTCAATGGGCTGCAAACATTAGTTGCATTATTTTAAAATACCTGTACTACACATGTTGGCATGCAGTTATGGTGGACTGCAGTATGTAGACTGTAACACAAACAGTGATAGCTTTTTACAGCAAAATTTGATTTGAAAAAACGTTATCTTAATATAAAAAAACAGATGTTGACAAGTTGTCTCATCAATAGCAATATGTTACTGCAATACTCAGCGTACTGCAACTGCTTCGATTCCTAACTCTCTTATTTTATCACCAAAAACCAGCAAAAACTAATAACATTCCCATTACTGTCAGATGTACTTCATGTTCAGTGCTACAAAGATGTTGACCATTACAATCATTGTATCTGCTGAATATTAGCATGTTAGCTTGCTCACATTTAACTCAAAAGTACATTGTGCCAAAATATGTAATCATATTTCATATATTTTAACTCCTACAAATACACAAACAGCAAAACATTCCTTATTTGTCAGGTGAAAAGAAATCCATTCATGGGCAACAGATATACACACACACCTAAAGATGAAGACGCCCCACATTGGTGTGAGCAAAATACAGCCAACCTCCAACCTCAAAGGTCTGTCTTTACAAAAGGTGTTCACTTCATATAATACTCTACCAAAACAGCATCTATTCACCCCCACAATATAAAGGCTGATGGTTTAAGAGCATGGCTGGACTCCAATCAGCGAAGCCTCACAGTAAATACACTGACACAGAGGTGTGATGACCTTTCTGTTGTGAAATTATTGATGTAGGGCGACCTTGTGGTTCAGTCTGCTGCACAACTGCATGAGTCTCAACCCAGAATTGTGTTATTGCATCAGTTCACTTTCTTTTTTCTGTCTCTCTCACCCAAGCAGAACCTAATATTTCTTGAGAGCGGGCAACTCTGTAACAAAAAAAAGCAAACAAACACACGAGCAACCGCTGATCTAAAGAATTTTTAATGTTCGCCGGCTCTTTTGTGTAAAGCCGAATCCTCCCCATTTCTTCTGTTACACCTCTCGCCTTTCATTCATTTTAAATGTGAGAACTGCCTGCATGTGTGCACCTCTCGGAAATCCAATATCTGCCTTCATTCTGTATTCAAGCATATATATCAACAGCTTGGTGCTCACAGATATGTTGTGACAGCAGCGACTTCATGTTCCCTTCCTACTTTACATCTATTCATTATTCCTCTCTTCGCACCACAAAAAGTAATTTTTTTCCTTCATTTCGTCTGTAAATGGATGAGAGAGGAAGGTGGCTGCCTTCAGACCTGTCTCTGTGTCTCCTCTGGTCCTCTGAAGACTGATGCAGATCGAGGTGAAATGCACCCACCTTCATCTATCACACCCATGACTGGCTGCTGTGTGTCAGGGCTCTGCGGGTGGTGGTCTGCAGCTCGGTCGTCGCCTTAAACCAAGATTTCTCACAGTTTCACGATACATCTTCCACTTCTTTTCTTTTCCCTTTCTCTCATCCTCCCTTCATGACATCTGGAATAGCTCAAAGCATTATTCCATGTGTGCATGTTTGTTTCTCAGATTATCACACAGCACTGTATGTCTCTGGTTTGCCATCTCCTAACATCAGCTTATCTACTATATCTGTGATCCCGTCATCCTCGGGCAGCACATGGCGAGGAGGACGAAGCTAAATCACTCTGATGGCTATAATGACCAATGATGCTTAACAGAGGGAGACGTTTCTAACTGTGTCTGTCGTTTCCCTCGTGGCCAACAAATCAATGCCAGCCTGCCCTCAAAATGTCAAGCGACAGCCACCCCAAGGGTCTGAGAGACAGACCAGGGTGAGGCTATTTCCTAAATGGTTTTAGCAGAGCGGTTGTTCTAACCCGGATGGCAGCCATACGTCCAGGGCGGGAGCGCGTGTGTAAATTTCAACGTGTTTGAGGGCGCTCAGGGCAGGTTTTATTCTCCTCACCGCCAGTTTGTTTAGTCAACAAAGACTTTCTAATCTTTCTAATTAATTTCGTCTGATGCTGCAGTTTGACCAGATGATATCAAATCTAATCCAGGTCATTTGGTTCTGTTTCTAATTATTTATTGAGTTTCCTCTGCCCAGAAAAAGAAAGATCAGACCCTCAGAAAACCAGTTGATATGCAGAGGAGAGACAAAGAGAGACAGGCAAAGACAGAGTGCCACAGAGAGAGCAATTCATCAAAGATTAGTAAACACAGTCTGCTTGATTCTTGCCCTTATGGGACTTTTTTTTTTTTTGCTTTTAACTTTTTTAAAACTAATGAGCCAGGCAAGCAATTCAACAACTTATCGCATGCCTTTAACTTTGTAGAATCTTTTATGGACTGATTTTTTTTAATTTAATTGCACCAACATTTTTTTTTAAAACTCCAGCTTAAAATAAGAAATGCGTTACTATTCTGAGAATCACTCAAGGAGCCGTCAGTCAATCTTTTGATCGTTTCAAGTAGTCTTTTTGATGTTGAGAGGAAAGGTTGGTTTTGTCCCTGACACCATTTCTTTTAAGTTCTCTGCAATAGGAGACAGACAATATGACAAAGTCAAATGTTGTCAGGCATAAAGAGTATATAGCCTTATTTTCCTTCATGGTCTGCAATATTGCATTCTTCAAGGTAAGTATATACTCAAAATGGCACTACTGAGAAAATGCTCATTATCTGATGCATCCCTTACTTAAATAACTGCAAACACAACACAGCTTTTGAACCCGGTCCAGGTAGCCGATTGCAGCTGAGCGCTGGCACACTCGGAGGTGTTCTGGCGATGAAGGACTGAATGTCAGCCGGCTCTGGTCCATATAAGGCTGCCAGATTTGGCTGAGGTTTTTGTGGGTGTGGACTTTGGCTGATTTAGGCTGAGAATCTGTTTCAGTTAGCAACACTCAAGCTAGCTTTGGGCAAGTGTCAGCTCATGGCATTGGCCCAAGTTTGGCTGATTCTGGCAGGGCGTTCATCACAAATCTGGCTAAAGTCAGGCATCCAGTTTTACCAGATTTAAGCCACCATTGAGCAAAGCCATTTTGGCTAAATGGAAAACTACAGGCCATTTTACACTTATAATACATTCTGATCCGCCTATTATCTCCAGGAATCTAGTTTTTCCTGTTGTTGAATACATGCATCTTTCATCTGCACTTCCACTGAATGTATGACTTAAAAATTGAACAACAAAACCTTCAAATTCAAGATCAAAATGCACAATTTGTCTGCACCTATACATAGACCACAAAAATCTTTCGACAGTGTCTTTCAAAACTGAAACACATCACAGTTTTAAATATATAACCGCTTTCTGATCTAATTGATATGTTTAGAGTTCAGTAAGTTTTGGCACAAGGGACAGATTAGAGCTAGGGTTAAAATAACTCCTTGGTTAACGTTAGGAAACAATAGCTGATGGTTGAAAGAAATCAATGTGACTATTAGTAGAAAACAAAAACCAAACAGCTGTGGCCAACATTTCCAATCACCTCTCACTTTCTCTGCGGACATTCAGATTATAGATGTTGTTTTTGAATGACATTTTATACAAATCTACCCATATAGGCCTATTTAAATATATACATACATTACAAGCAAAACCATAAATGGAATACAACTGAATATTCCTATCCCTACCATGCCATCATAAAATAAACAAAAATACTTTGTCTCTTCATCTGTCAATATCTAATAAAATAAACCAATCCAATCAATGCAGATGGAGAAGTGAACCTCTCGAGCTTTATTCTGTCTCACAAAGTACAGCATGATAGAGACATTGTAACTCGGGCTCTGCTCAGGTGGAAGGAGGCCATGACAAACATTTCAGAGAGGCTGAAGTCAGTATCCTGCTGACATCAAAGAGGTGGTATGCACTGCCCTATTTCAATGCTCACACTACCCCTTAAAACTATTTTTACTCCCTGCATTCATACATCAGCTAACCCTCTGAGTGAGAGCTTTAATGACCCCACATCGAGATAATGTGCGTGGTAAACATCTCCTGAACTGCATTTCTCCATTTCTCTGCCTGCGTGGGTAATTTTCAGGGAAGCTTTGCTGTAATTTGTGTGGTTCAATTAATGATGCACCCTCAGGCTTCATGTTTTTTAGCGCAGAATCATAAACAATGAGCAAGTCGGTGCATTTTTTAAGAAAAAGCATGGTCCTGCATTGGATTTAACTTTGGCTAGATGGAGTGCATTTAAATGAACTACCCGCTCTAAATGGAATATGTTGTTTAAGCAGTTCAGCAGTATTTGAAACACCTGAGATTAAGAGATAAGTTATTTAGAATGGTTGTTTCTTATCTTATTTATAATTAGAGTATTCTGGATCCCAACTTGATAAGATCCACAGAAACCAGTTTGACAGTTCAACAAATAAGATTCATAAGCTGGTGAATCTGTGAGGATGTTTATTTCTGTTTTTATCCATGCCTTTTTGTCTTTGCACAGGCACAGACACACACACTAACACAAAAAACAGTTATATCCTGACTCATCCTCCGTCCCATACACACAATACTCGGTTATCACTGTTTCATTCTTTCAGCAGATTAAGTTTAGCTGCAGAATAAGAACAACATCCTGTTTGGTTTATGTTTACATCCTAAAGATAAAGCTGTATCCTCCGGGATGTTAAACTCATCTGTCCATCCCCACACTTCCCTGTATTGTTCCATCTGAGCAGAAAGATGCATCTTAAAAATAAACACTCCTTTCTTTCCAAATATAAAATGTACAGCAGGGCAATTTAAAAGGGATGTGGGAATCCAGATGTAAACATTGGCAAATCTATGACAACTGGGGAGATTTAACATATTGGGATTTCAACAGGGTAACCCTACTGTAAACCCAGATCTACTTACACTGTATGTGTCGTGATGCACATAATGAAATCCAGCCCAAACACTCTAAAAATCATGTTTAGTGGACCAGAATGTGGCTCATCATCTGCAACACTACATATAAATGAGCCAAATGACTAACGACAGAAATGTTAACAACAGTGATGGTGTCTACTCACCCTCCTGTGTATTGTAAACCGTGCTGTCAGCATTTTCCGTCGCCGTGGACAGGCACCAGGCGCGGAGAGCGAAGAGCAGAAAGGCAAAGTTCCTCCGCCGCCTCCAGGTTCTCATGATGCCCGGGCTCGATGAGCTGAAGCCGGGGGAAAGCGCTCCGGTCAGACTGCGTTAACAAAGCAGCACGACCAGACACTTCACACAGGTGACAGGATGGAGATGCAGGTCAAATCAGTTCACGGTGGTGAAGAAGGGAGGAGGAAAAAAAAGCTTCACCACCAAGAGTCCAAACGAGATGTGTCAGGCTGTCACTCCAAGAAAGAAGCTGTCAAAAACTTTTCCTCTTTCCTGCACCAGACGGATGACGGGCAGCGGTCTGGGGGGGCACCGTACAAATACATGTGTGAGCTAAACGTTGCTCATGTGGTAGGGATATGGCAAGGAGCGGTAGGAGAGGCAGAATGAGAGGATGTTGGAGAGTAGTGAAGCGGACTTGCCATCCCCTCCAGGACCGGAGGAGCCACACTTCGCCATGTGCGCTTCAGGCTCCGCTGGGTCTCAAAGCCAGACAAATATAAACACAATTAATAGGAAACTATTTTACCGTGTTCTTAGCCTGTTTACACACTTAATGTGTCTAGAAAAGCCCCAAGTTTGATGCACACCAAAAAGCATAAATCCGATCCGATTTTTCAAAAACGTAGATGTTGAAAAACGTTTGTCAAAAAGTTAGCCCGCACAGCCAATTTAAGTACGTTAAGGGCATAATCAGGGCAAACATCTCTTTTCATCTGTCTGGACAGCCAGTGTAGACATTTGTCAGGTAAAAAGATAAATAAAAAAAACCTGTATGGATGCCAGCTGCTGCTTTATATCGAGTAAAAGGTCATTTGTTGACAATTTCCTGCAAGTTTGCGTACTTAAGTACGGAAGCCGTAAGTAAACTTTATTGAAAGCACAATAACATTACATGACAAACAACAGAACAGTATGAAGGAAAAACTATATAACTACCAGAAGCAGAAAAGGAAGACAAAACAACAATCTAATTGATGGTAATGTGCAATAAATACATTTAGAACAATATGCATATTTAAATAAATAGATCAATTTGGATTCAAAATTAACCTGACCGGCTTGTACAAAATATGCCTCACAGCAGCTGGATGATGGATGTCTACAGATACAATAATAGACATTTTGTTGTACATCTCAAAACACATATTTATTTAAATTTAATAGAAACTGTGGTTTTGTGTAATGCATTTTTTTTTTTGCCCAAGTGAGACTATAATTTTAGCAAATAATAGGTTATTTTCATCTACATGTTTTCTTCTTCTTCTTGCATCTCCAAACTTTAAATTGAGCCATATTTGCAAAAAGCATGATAAGGACATGATGGATGTAACTTCTATTTTTTCTTTGTGTTTCTGTTGAGACACTGTGGGCTATAAACTGAGGGCCAATCACAGCAACCAATCTCTCTCCAACCACTGTGGATAGAGGTGTATCAATCGATAAGGGCATCACAATATTTATTCATTTTTTTTGTAAAAAAAATAACAAATTGTCAACATATTATACACTGAATAAGAACTTTGATGTTTGTCCTCTTGTTCCGTCCCTCATGTCTCTCTGGCCCGGTCTCAACGGCTCTCTGGTGTGCGAAAATGTTGTTTTTGATCTAGTGGGTCCACGGTGGATTAAAATGATTGACTCCTTCTCCGACTCACTCTTTGTAAAATATGATGGATGCAGCCTCAGAAACACAACCGAGCCAGATTCAAAAGGAAACTTCGGAAAGGGCACTTCCCTTGGCGGTACCTAGTTTGACTGCTTGGGATGTAATTTGCTGGAAAATGCAGTGTGAAACACCCTGATGAGTTGTGTAGAATGGAATCTATGCATGCACGCTGATGGGATTACAAGTTGACATTTCAAAAAATGTTAAGCTTTTAACCTGTTGAACCGTCACTTCCCAAAAGTTTCTTTTCGAAATCTTTTTAAATAAAGCTGTGTGTGCTTACATTTGTCATGATTGCAGTTTGTACTGTTGAGATGAAATAAGAGCACTTCATGATTCAATTTCAGTGTGAATATTATATATTAAAAAAGTATTCAGCCCATCAAAATGGTGAGTCATCCCTCATTTTGAAATCCCCCTGGGATGAGATTGTCTCGTCTTTCTCTCTATCTCTGTGTCCAGATACACTCAAACACACATACACACACACACAGGGACAAACTGTCATCACCCTGGCCCCATCTGTGTTTTGCACAGGCTACCTGGTCTGGTTTAGTCTAATCTTTTTTAGTGTGTGTACGCTGCAGGCAAAAAAGTCACAGATGTCTGTGCGCAGGCGTCAGTTCACTTTACATCTCCACTGAGGCTACAAACTGCAAAGAAAATGAAAAATGCACCGCTTTGCCTGAGCTAACTTTGATTGACTCATGTCCTCCGTGTCTTTTTGTGTCTGTGTACCTTCATTTTCTCTCTGGAGAGTTTTATAAAATGTAAACCTCCCAAAACACCGTTATTTTCTGTTGTTGTCTGCTGTTCTCTTGTAACTGTTAAATTGGTTCTGTTCTGTCTGTGTTTCTGTGACTGACCCCCTGGCTTTTCTTGCCTGTTCCTCACCCTAAGATACCAATTTCAGGCCCCACACAGAGTAAACCTTGTAGATTTAAAAATGGGAAAACTATTGATGTTGCAATCACAATCCAAAGAGACACTGCAAAAAAAAAAGATATGGCCGTGAGGCTAGATGTTCAGATTATATGGGTGCCAGTGAAATGACAGGCACCCATATTATGTTGGCTTCTTTGTGCTGGACGTCTGCCGTCCTGGGGCCGCTCTCTGTTTGTCTCCTGGCCTCATTCCACATGTAGGACCTGGATCTCCATCCTCCAGGAGAGTCTGCATCTCTTTCCCTCTGTCTCTATCTGTCTGATGTGCTTCAGTTTTTCCTTTTGTATGTTTGTGCAGCCTGTATTCTTTCCAGGTTACATGGTGGAAAAATGGTTGTGTGGCTCAGCCTCTAACTGCTTGGTGGCAATTGGAAGTTGTGTGACATTCTCCTGGACAGTGGTGGGCTCTGGCTGTGTGAGGGGCGGGGGCAAAAATAAAAAAGGGTACCAGCTGCATGCTTTGGGGAACCAGCGAATTGAACATTTTCCAGCATGTTGGGCAGCCTATATGGCAGTCTGTCATGTTTTCTGGATTTTAAGTTTAAACCTTCATCTGGTTTTCTTCACCTTAAGGACACTGTATCACGATTTCTCCATATAAGAACACCAATTTGTGCACTGGGTCGCACTTTTTCCACTGGAAGGACACCCGAGAGGGATATACCAGAGGGACGAGGGCATTTAATTATGTTTTTTCCATTTAAGGACAGCCATTTGTACACTGCATCAATTTTCTTCACTGGCAGGGCACCTTAGAAGACATTTTTTTAAAGTTCTATCTCCCATAAAGGCGTCCAAGAGAGGAAGTTTGCTGCAAGTCCACCACTGCTGTAGATTATCTATATTGTAATTTTATTATGTCAGTCTATTCTGTATACATCATGTCTACTGCATGTCACTGCATCCTGTGAGAGGGATCCAGGCTGGGTTGCTTTTCCTGAGGTTTCTCCCATTTCCCTCATTAAAGGGTTTTTTGGGGGGTTTCTTTTTCTCTAATCTGAAGCGAGGGTCGGAAAGGACAGAGGGGGTCTATGCTGTACAGTTTGTAAATCCCCATGAGGCTAATTTTGGGCTGTATAAATAAAATTGACTTGATTTGACTAGCTAAACACTTAAAATCAGTTTCCCTGCTTCCATGTTGACAATTATCCCTGTAAGCTCAGTAGTGTTCTCCTTTCTAAGCCAGACATATCTGCCTTTAGCCTCAGGGCATCCGAATCAGTCAAGGCCAGTCGAGGGGGCCTCAGAGTACACAGTCCACATTATGCGGAGATAGCAATGTGACATACAGACACATGATGCCTGAGAGAGAGCGAGGCTGACTGACAGGAGCCCTTCTCCTCATATACAACTGGCTGTCAGTCTGTGCTCGTCGTCTGGAACCAGCCCACATGGCAGGAGTGCACTTCTCCCATGTGGATTACTCTTTTAAATTGCCTCGCC
>CAFUXE010000697.1:190682-293845 GCA_903364295.1 Serranus cabrilla
ATATTCCCACCGTTAACCCTTCTAATTTTTAAATTATGAGTGTGTTGGTGGTAGGTGAGGAGGCTGGGCTTTGTCAACATCTGCACTCAACAAGAATTAACTCAGTAACATATGTCTGGAACATCAAATACAATTTCCATCTATAAGATACTTTTACATTTTGATTTTGGTCAACAACTTGCTTCTTTTGTCATATTTTCTTCCTTGGCAAAGGCAGAAATATAGGGCTGGGTGATAAATCAGTATGATATCTATCTGTCATATGAAATCAAATATCAGGTTATTATTTCATATAGATTATTTATGTATGTAATAACCAGAAAACACATTATTGTGATATATTGTGTTATTGAGATTGAAATGACCTATACTGGGATGAAAGATTTTGGCCCTACAGGTTTATATAAACATGTCTTTAAAAAAGGCCAAATTAAATTAATTGTATAAACACTGTTGAGAAATGTGCTCGAGATGCTCCTGTCACCTTGACAAAATCTTGTTTACAGAGTAAGAAAAATACTGTTTTTCGTCCCGTTGCTGCATTACTCTGCAGTCAAGATGCAACATGATATTAAACAGAAAATGAGCCTGAATCAAATGAATACATATGCACATATGGGAATGATGTCCATAGAAGTTAACTGAATTAAAAACAAAGTCATATTTAACATGCATAGAGAAAATTGAAGAGCCAGTGTGGTCAGTGAAATAACCCCCTTTTGCCTTCTGGTGTCTCACATTTATCTTTGCAAGATTTGGTCCAGAAGTCTCTGCAAAACAAGAAAAACAACAATAACTTTCTCCCCCCAAAACACACGAAGAACACATCTATCTGCACTCTTCCCTTCCCTCAATCTCTTAAGAGCAGCTCTGCATCGCACAGGAGTGACTCCCGCTGCTAAATTGGCTTTCACTTCCATCAGCCTCACCCCTGAGGTGGCCAGGCCCAGGTAGGGGGACAAATTCTAGCTTGCTATCTGACCAAACACACTGCTATGCAATCACTGTCCTCTCACAGTACTACCCAACAGCTGGAATCTCATTTTAGCCAGGATTCAAAAGCCACCCACCCTCTACATCTCACTATCAGACCCCTCTGTGACTCTTCTGGGCGCTTGACGTCTCTGTGTGTGTTGCAGACTTTCTGACAAAAAATGATGCCTCTAAAGCACAGACGAGTCTGTTTATCGTGGAGGGACACACTCCCTTTTCTCCCAATCTCACTGTGGTTGAGCCCGGCTAATAGCTTCATTTGAGAGGTGGCAAGGTCACGCTGGCATCTTAACAGTCGCGTCTGCTCCATTTCCCCAAGACATAAAAATTTCTCTTGCAGAGCCATTTGACGTCACACGTTGCTCTGTAATTGTTGGCTGTGTCAGTAAACCCTGCAGTGTGATTTACTGTAGATTCACTGTTAAAAATGAAAACTGTCGGAGGCGAAGCAGTTTTCAGTTTACGTAAATGTTCATCTTAAAACCATCTTGAATAACATCTCTCTCTACCTCTCTCTCTCTCACACACACACATTTACACACACACACACACACTCTGAGCCCTCCATGATTGTGTAATTATCTGTAAGAGATTGGAGACATCTCTTCACATTTTTCACATTTCACCTGACTGACAGCAAATTCATTGTTGTGGTTAGCCTATAATGGGAGAGTGAGTGAAGGCTCACCCACAAGCGAAGCTGAATGGATATGTCTGACACTGCATGTCCTAAATATATCATTCATTTGCCACATGCCCCTCACTGTTGCAGAGACGTGGAAGCTGCCTGTGAAAGCCGCTCCTACATGCATCATGTGAGCAGGGTTTAAGATCAGTTTAATTCACTTAAATTATGTGTGAGCTTTTGCTTCTTCTGTGCTAAAAGCCAAAAACCACACCATGATATAAGGGGTGAAATGCAGTAAAGAATTACTTTTAGTGTGTTTCCTAATTGGATTTTGAACAGATTCCACATAAATTATAAGCAAAATTAATACACCCGAATGTTGAATGTACATTCATTTGAGGTGATTATCCAGTGTGATAAATGACAGAGGATCTGGCTTTAGCAGGCAAACAGTGACCTCTGCTGGAGGATAATCAAACCATGTTTCATTTTTATTAACAAGGCTTATATACAGAGACTCCCCCTTAGAACTTAATGTATACATGATGAGCATGTGTCCTGTAGGATTCATTGTTGTTGTGAGTCTCTTTGTGTCTCTCTGCAGCTGTTTTTCGCATCACTTTGTGGTTGTATTTGTCTCTTTATATTTATTTAGCTGTATGTTTCTTTGTGGTATTTTTGTGTTTTGACTAAAGGCCAGGCCCTCCTGACACTTTGGCCCTTGTGCCCTTTTTAGTAATTCAACCATGGAGACACTACTTACTTTAAAATATTGCTGCTTTAAAGTACATTGTGCAGACACATTTCTTATCCCCACCCACAGTGGCCAGCCATCATATGTGATGACTATAATTTTACTTTTCAAAAGAAAATTAAAAAATAAAACCTTACTGCTGCCCACCTCCTGAGTGACAAATGAGTGTGACTAGACTACAGTGACTAACATCCACACCTCCAAAGAAAACCTCCTCATCAACACTATTTCTTAAAAGAAAAAAGGAAAATAATTTTAAAAAGAGACCCTGGTGTGCCATTTAACAGCATGCCTTCAGAAAACAATTAAAACACAGTGTTACAATTTGAGTTTCATGTCTGGAATTTGAATCTTCTTTTGGTGCAAGGCTCTTTTTGTTTCCAATTCTACTGAATATGACACATCTGATCAATGTTTTGAAGTGATTTCCATTCCAAAAATAAATCCCAACCCTACCTTTTTAAAGACGTCTGCTCGCAATCTGTTGGTTTGTGATACAGCCCTCTTTTTCTCCTCCTCTTTTTTCTTTGTCACCTCTGGCAGCTTGTTGTAAATCCTACAGACACACACAAAAAAGGCAAATGCATACAGGGCAGGGGAATATGGTATCAGAAGTCTGAGGGTGGCTGAGCTGTGCCAACGGATTGGCATACCAGAGACAAGGTATTATCTAGTGAGGCCACAAACCGGAAAAAACCTGGATCCACTGATAAACAGGTCTCACGGAGACTCCTTTTTCACTCCCACAACTACAGCCAATTTGTTAAGAGATCCTCCGAGTCAGATAGTGTCGCTTTTGAAAAAAATTACAATGGGCAGTCATCATCTGATCAGGTGTGCCTTTCCAGATAAGGCAAGAAAAAAAAGAAAGAGATAACATATACAGAGGGTAGTTCATATCTCCTGTCAAGACATTTGGACATCAAACATCTATTGTATCCATAGAGTATGTAGGTGTGTGAATGTGGGCCGTGTTGTGCACAAACCTGCATGCATGGCAGATGTGACAAACAAGCCTGACGGATTGTGCAGAATAAAATAAAACAAAACAAAGCGTGGAGAGACAGAGTGACATTGTCTGACGTGGGTTTGGTCTGGAGAACTCACCGTCTGGACCTCAGCTGCATCTCTCTGCCTGATATAGACCTCTCTCTAGGCTTGAAAAGGTTATCTAGGACATGCACATACACACACACACACACACACACAAACACAGAGGAATAACAAATAAGAATTAATATGTAAATGAATCTTGAATATGTTAATGAACACTGAGGGCTGTCTGTGATCTCTCTTTTTCAGACACATTCGAGCATTAACACACACGTAAGAGCGCACACACACACACTTTAGCAATTTATTTATATCTGCATAGAAGAGAACCAGTGCAAGGACACAGATATTATAATAAAGGTACTGTAGAGTACATTCACAGAGCCATGGATCAGCAACATACTGTAGGTCTTCTCCATATAAAGTATAGTGGGCCTTCTCAGCCTGCACAGTACTTTGCAGGAAGTTTAGCCCCATTTTGTCACCCCCTTTGGGTTAAAGCCCTCTTACGACCAAGCTGTGTGTGTGTCCTCGGCTGCCAAAAATGAAAACATGAGTCTGCACCTATAACCCACCTCTGAGAGGGTGTTTAGGAGTGGTTGGCATTTAATGACCTTGGCTATAAAGGCGTCCTCTAGGCTGGAGTAAAAGGTGCAGGCTTCCTCTCAAACTCACATTCTTTTTTTGGCTCTTCATTGACCACTAAAATGTCTGGCAGAAAGGCATAAAAAAGTACCCGGGTCACTTGTGCAGAGATCAGATATGGAAGGTTTGACGCAGGAATGCTTGTATGTTCTCACTGAGTGTGGAAAATAGGAAAGGTAATGTAGTGGAATTTGATTGGGATTTGACAAGATTTTGTCAAGTGACAAAGCAATGTGAAGGTAAAAGCCATTTAGGTCCTCTGAAGGAGGGAGACAAAGCACTGCTAACCCAGGCCTTTCAACAGGAGGCCAGTATTAGTGGTCCATTGTTGGAAATAATGGCTGGAAATAGTATTTTTTTGAGCCTAAAAATTTTCTTTTTACCTAACCTTAACCAAGTGTTTGAAAAGGGGTTTTAAAATCTTAAAAGTATTGTCTGCCACATGTTTAAAACGGTGATCTTCAGGAGTCATATTTTGTAGGATATCACAGAAATCGTACAGCAGTTAATTCAACTATTAGGTCCACTATTCTTTCATGACCTATTCCTTTGTAAGTGAAACAGACATTTAAGATATGTGACATTGTTTCAGTGATTGGCTCTGTGGTGGGATGCAAACGATTGCATGGACCTGAGTCTTAGGAAACCAGATAATAAGGTTGAGTTTTCTGGGAAGGATTTGTAGTCTGGTGTTTCCTGTGAATGTCACCATGTCCTCACTGAGTGCAGTGTTCCTGAGGAATCAACAGCATAGGGCAGACATGCATGTATACAAATATTCTATTAATATATTTAGAATATGTTAATAACAATCTGAGAGTGGCCATTCTGCATAACAAGTACTTTTACTTTTGATACTGTAAGTATATTTTGATGCTGATACTTTTGTACTTTTACTTGTAGTGTAGTATTTTCACAGTGTGGTATTAGTACTTGTACTTAAGTAAGGGATCCCAATATTTCTTCTACCACTGGTAAATACACACACAGACACACAGATGGAGGCATATCAACATATACCATACATATTCGGTCCTATTAAGTCTGATTGTTCTGTCTCTCACAGATTGAAGTGAAGTGAACCGACTGCTCAGGTCAACAGCTCCGAGACTCTTTGTTCATAATTAAACTTCAAACTTCAGTCAGACACCAGTGTGAGCTTTTCAAAGCCCCTTATTCCACGACTTCTCCATGACCTTCCAGAACTAAGTTGAAGCGCTTGAGTTACTTGAAGTATTATTCCCTCCTACTTTATTAATGTTTAACTAAAGGGTTGAGCAGTCAGGTGTCCGGTACAGTTGGATTTGCTGGTAATAAAAATTATTGTACACGATCTACTGTGACAAATGTATGAAAAAAAGGGTTCATGCTGTTATAGTCAGAAATCATTTAAGAAACTCTGATATTACTCAGCCTATGTATCTATTATTATTTTATAAATGATAAGTTCTTTACTCACAGGCTGAGACAGCAGATTTTTTACCTTTCTGGAAAACATTTTTGACAAATTCCAGTTTAAATGAATCATTTTACCCAAGAATATGTATTTCATAATCAGCACACTGCCCTTGACATCACATCTAGACTCAACTTCCTCAAATCTGTGTTCCTCTTTTCTCAACTTGATTTCCTTTTTATCCGTATTTGTGTATTTATATGCACAGTGTTCTATTTTCTTTTTGTATTTTGACCCTGTTTCAGTCTGATCTGCAAACCACTTCTGTGTGGTATTAAAAAAAGTAAGAAAAGAAAACATCACATTTGTATTCTAGACACCTTTGCTTTCTACTTGTGGTATTCCCTGCATACAGAGTTTCAGAGGGAAAAGAAATGCTTGAACTGATCTGCAATACTAGATAATGGCCAGCAGAGAGCAAAGTTGGATAATTGCCACAACACTATGAGGCGAGTAATATGTAAAACCCCAGCCTGTTCCTAGATCAGCTGAGGTTGTTGAGGTCAACATGAATTATTTGAGAAATACTACACAGTTCCTCGGAAAAGCGAACTTGATTCAATATGACCACAAGTTCCTTTTTTAGTTTTTTCGCAGCGTATGTGTGGCAATGTTCTATTCACCAGAAATCTATAAACCCACGGAAGGAGCCTTCATCCCAGCAGCCCAAGCATCTGATGAATGTGTTAGTGTTGCAGAAGTGATGTTACGACAGATGGGAAATCAGATCAAGGAGAAGATGAGACGGCCTGCTCTGGACTGCCTCTTGGGAGACTATCTTGAGTGCTAGACGGTGGATTTCTCACTATAGGTTGAATGTCGTACTCCCACTTCCAAAAATCTCCACTCATATGATTTACAGCTTGTCCTGTGCTGCTGTCATCAAGAACCGAAACCTTCTGATTGGTCAGACAGAGATAGGGAATTTTACTTCTGCTTTCCCAGGTCCCAGGCTGAGCTGTTCAGCTGCACTTACCACTAAGTGGATCCGGTGTGGTGCAGTTCCTCTTTTGCTTGCCTCGATCCTCCCTGAGGCCCTGCACCAGGTCTGGATTGGAGTCCTGCAGATTTCTCCTTTTCCTGGCCCTCTGCTCCATCCTCCTCACCCGACCCTGAGACCGGCTGATGAAATCTGGCCTGAAGAGCTCCAAAGCCTCCTGGGGTGGAGAGAGGGAAACATACAGTAATCTGCTTGTTGGTGGGAAGAATACAGTACAACTCATAGACGCTAATCCTGTGCAAAGAGAAAGAAAAAAAACCCTTCAATGTGTTAGAATCTATTCAGAACATATCCTTAATCTATTCCTTAACCTTGGAGAATCCTCTTCACAGCCTTGTAATAGCTAAGAGGTATAGGCAACATGGTAATGCTATGCCAAGCTTTAGTGGGGATAAAGGTAAGGGAGCTTTACTCACAGGGGGAATCTGAAGCCTTTAGAAACCTCACTGGATCTTTGCCCCTCACAAGGCTGAGATAAAACTTGTTACACATAACTGCGTGGAAAGAAAAAACGAAATGACATGAAAAAAGGAAGAAGGAAAGAAAAAATAACTGGAAATTGTGTAATTATTAAAGATTTTCTTCCATTCCCCCTCAACTTGGCAGAGGCTGTGTCAAACACCAACGAAAGCAAAAAATCCCTCCAAGTGTAAAAATCACCCCTCAAGAGATGCCGCTTCTGTTGTGATAATGTTTATTCCAAGAGTAAACACATTAGCATTCTCTGTGTGGGAAACATTAATTGAAATAGTCTAATGCATCATTCCTGAGGGTTCAAAGGTCCCATATAGCATAACATACACATCTGATCATACACCTGCACTCTGTTTAATACTAAACAGCTATTTGAGGTGTTTAGCTCCATAAATGACCCTTAGGTTGTCGGTCTTGGTTCTGTACTTCTTGGATCCATTATTTGTTGTTTTTGCATCCTCGGCTGCTCCACTCATTCTTTGATTATTCTTAACTTTGATGGATCAAAAGCATTAGAAGTAGAAATTTTGGAAATTAATTTGCCACTGTGGACTTTTATTCCATTCCAGCTTGAACCTGCATAAAATAATGTGCTTGTTATAGTCTCCAAAATGTTCTCAATACAAATCAAGATTCCAGCTACTTGTTCATTGTGATGTTGAATTGAAGCCTTGTGCACATAGACATATATTATAAATGAGTTCAAAAGTGGTCAGGGTTCGACAAAGAATTCCGAGCACAAGATCCACTTAAAGGTGAACTCGACAGATTTTTACACATCAAAGTCTGTTTACAGGTCATGGTGAGTACTACTGCATATGTAAAAAATAAGTTTTATAAAGAGATTTGCGACTCCAAGAGAAGCTGCTCAAAATCAGATAAATTGCCGGTTGATGCTGAAGGCTAAAAGTCTGATAATGAAAAAAAATCTGGGGGTGTGGAGTTAGAAAGAAGCGAGGTTAGCAGACCTCTGAAGGTCGCTCCTCATCTCTGCTGGAGGCTAGCAGCTCAAGGTCGATTTAGCTGCAACACAACAGTGTCTCTGGCTGAACTGTCGGCGGTTGAGATGCATTGTGGGTGATGTAGGCAGCAGGTATTGACAGGGAAGAAGACTGAGTGGTATAAAGAAGATGGTTTACATTGGTATCAATGCCAGTGACCATTACAGGGGCGGAGCCAGATGTTGTGAACCTTTTGGGGGTTTTGGGGTCTTTTTTTTCTATTCACATCATTTGGGGAAAACCATGGTAAGGAAAAGAAAACTTTCTGTAGATCACACATCCTATTTTGTATGTAATCGTTCTCCAACTGTCTCCATCATTCTGAAACCAAAATACAACAAATGTTGAGGATGACAAAGTTTCACTTCTGCTGACTAAACAGAGACAAAACTTTCTGATTGACTGTTACTCTTCTACTTCACATTACATAGGTAGAGATTACAAAGGTATTACACATTATTATGAATTACATGTTTGTTTGATACAATGTAGGAGTAGAGTTCACAGAATTAATGTTTAGCTGAAAATCTGCTACATTTAAATGGACTGCTCTGATTGCAAATCAAGGATGCAAAACAATACCAGGTAAATGTGGTCTTCAATACTCTGCCAACAGAAGAACATTTACAGAATTATATTAGTACTACTACTAGTAGCATAAAACTTTTTTCTTCACTGAATTACTACTCAAGTCAGAGAGACTAAGGGGAATCAAACAAAGTGAAAGGGATTTCAAAAACCATTCAGGGCCTTTGAGAAAACGTTCATCCCCGGACCATGAGATGTGGCTAAAAGCTACAGAAAATATCCAGTAATTAGACTTTTGTGATAGAATGTTTTTGCCAAACTGCTTTTTCCACGGTCAATAATAAACCTTCAGTGTTATGTTTAAGATGGAGCACCTTTACCTTGTTTCAATAGTGCAGCATTTATCCTGAAAGACAGGTTATTATTTGAAATGTGGCTCCTACTTTGAGGCTGAGAGTCGTGGATGTGCCTTCCAGAGAATCAGCATTCAGTTGGGAATGACGGGTCTTATCGGAGACTTTTGGAGGCTCGGAGGAACAGCCGTGTTCTTGTCCTTCCTCTGTCTTGTCACTCGCTGCTTGCATGCACGAAGTTCTGGAGTCCACTTGAGAGACAAAGAGAAAAGTGAAATGACTGTAAACTTTAATTTAGCAAGTCACACCATGCCCCCAAAAAAGAACAGAAAAATAAAGTACTGGAAGACAAAGAAAAAGATTGTTTTCACAGGGTTTCACAAGAAGAAATAATTTGAAATAGATGTGCGTGTTGCAGTTTGTGATGTAGTTTGTTGCAGTTTGATGTTATATAAAAAGACATACAGTAGATGTAATACAGATGATTGTATTCTTCCCCCAAGAGTGAGTTATAGCACTGTTTTCACAATGTTCTCAACTTCCATTGAAGCTTTTATGATCTAGAGAAAGCAGGAAAATGAACAGACCTCAAACTGACCCGTACACACAGCCATACACACACTACCCCCGCACTCATATAGAGGAAAAGCCCAGAGGGAACATGAGTGTGGCCTATGAATAATGCAAAAGATGACAGTGCATCCATCCTGCACTCGTAACCCCATTCCTCTACCTTTTGCAGAATACATATCTCCACTGACCTCCCTGCCACGACCATGTGGCATGTAGGAAGAGCATCATCACATGCTTCAGGGAGCACACGCAAAAATGTAATGTCGCCGGTCAAGCTGTTGCTACAGGATGCATCTTGCCCCAGGCATCGGAATAAATGAAGTGCCCAGTGAAAAGAAGAAAAGTTTTAAAGAAGAAAACACATGAGGGTATGGGATGGTGCAGAAAATAAATGTTGTAATGAGTGGAGAGAGTGCTTTAATAATTAAAAAGTGTCGTGTTGCAGTTGTTTTTCTTGAGACAGCCCTGGAAACAGGGGAGGCAGGCAGGTAAACTGCTTCAGGCAGACACATCACATTTTTTTTTCTGTCATTTCGATGCAACATTCACTGCCAGTACTGTATAAGTTTACTCACTGTAAGCAAGGTGCAGTAGATATATTGTACATGCAGTCATGTGGCTTGCTGCAGGCTATACATATTCAATGTTCGTACCTCCAGTGAAAAGTAACTCATGATTGTTAACCAGGGGGCACAGCTTATCCATCACATACTGGCATTTGTTGTTCGGTGGCGACCCCTAGTGGTCCTAGTAACTATGACTGTAGCAAAGGAGGAGGCCAAGTGTTGTGGTATAAAGAGCGACAAAGTCGGTAAAGTTCATGGTTGGGGAAAAAACACAGGATTTTACCTAAGGTGTCTGCAAGTTGAATAAAAGTCAAATTTTTTCTTCTAAATTAAGTAAGTTCGTGCCTGTACGTGGACTTTTTTTAAACACACACATTTTTGAAATTGTGGCCATGCAACTGTTTCACTTTGTCAAATAGACAAAAAAATGTATATAAAAATGAATCTAAAATTAATAGTTTGTTTCCCTTATTTACAGTCCAAATGCTGAACTAACAAAACTAACAAACTGCCGGCTGTTCATACTTAGTGTACAGACATGAGTGATGCCAACCTTTTCATCTAACTCTTAGCAAGAAAGAAAAAAGGATATTTCCCCAAATGTTGAGCTATTACTTTGTAAGCGACATAACTGAATTATTAAGCCACCTCTCCAAAGACCAAACCTGCAGAGTAACATCCAATTCTGTTGCCAAGTGTGTTGTGCTGCTTCCCATTTATATCACCCAGAAGAGAGTCCGCCACCAACAATTAAACAGATAGATCCTCAGTGGCATCCAGTACAGCTCTCATATAACATTGATCTTATTCTAACTTGATGCACCAGGAGGCCTCAAGAAAAATCATGGAAATGCAGTCTATTCAACCTCTGTTAATATATACAGTAGAAGTTCATAATTTTAAGATTTTTGGAGGAGTATAAATGAAAGTGTTTGTTTTTTATTTAGAACTGCAGTCCGGCTTAGAGTGTGTGTGTGTGTGTGTGTGATTTATCTTAAACAATGTGAATGTACAGTCGTAGATGAGCAGTGGGTGGGTGTGGTTCTATTAACAATGCATGAGGTATAAATCAAAAGACGAGAGGTGGAGTGAAAAAAAAGGCAATCCACTCTCGAGGACCACCTTGGCTCTGCATTCAGCTTTCTGTTACGCCTCGGATCTTATCTAAAATAGCTTAAAAATATACGTGCCACTGAAAGGGATATACAGATCAAAAGCATTGGTATTTTACAGCAAGGGGATGAAATTCATACCTGGGCCAATATTGGAAGTGTACTGCCTGTGCCTGAAATTGCTAGGGAAGGCTTCCTCATCTGCATTCCCCTTCTGCCTGCCAGCCTTTGTGTTCGAGGGGCTTGGCCCTCTGAATGACAATAATCCCAAAGTAGTGCTGTGGCGCTGTGTGTCTGAATCATCAGCCTCGCTGTTAACACCATGAGCGGGTGCTATTTGCTCGACCTTGTGGCCCCTGTGCTTTGATGGAGAGTTTTTGCAGAGACCCATGCCTCTCTCTCGGCCACTGCGTTTGTTTCGGCCCAACACGGCTGCTCTGGGTCTCCTATAACCTTCATTTATTGTGGCTGGTTTGTTATCCGTGGAGGTTCTGCGGCAGGTTGAGACACCCAGGCGGATAGACAAGGTGGACCTGTACAAAGTGGGCTGACCTGCTCTTCTTTCCTCTAGTTCCACAAGGGAAATGGAAAGTAACTTGTCCAAAAAAACAACAGAGCTATTGGACCTCAGTGGCACCTCAAGATGGATACAAGAGCGGTAGGCAGGCTGTGAGGACAGAGTCATTAATGAGCCACCCATTTTGCCCTGCTTCCTGTCACCGTCTGTGGACCTGCGTTGCACAAGTTGTACTTTCCTCTTTGCTTGATCTTTCACTGCCAATCCATCAGCTGGTGAGGCCTGTCTGAACTCATTTGGTGTGAAAATGGCTGGATTCTGTCTGCACACGTCTGGTTGGGAGTTTGAGACTCTCATTGTGCTCGTGAGTCTTCCTCCAAAAGTTTCCGGTAGTTTTGGTGGAGCTGATACCTTCACAGGTTGTGTTGGAGTGGATGGATACACAGGGTCCGGTGGCGTGGAAAGTGATGGCAAAATCCTCTGGGTTGCGATGGTGATGGAAGAAAATGCTGACTTTGGACTCCTTCCAACCTCATCTGGGACACTTGCAGCCCTGAACAGGTTGGAAACCCGACTGAAACATCCACTATCCGCAGTCTGAGAGGAGGCAGAGTGTGTTATTGTTCTAAGAGACACACTCTCCGTCTCCTCTTGCCCCCGCCAAACACCCCATGACAGGACATTCCTGTGCAGTGAAGCAGTGATATCCTTACTTGAGACCTATAAGACAGAGAAAAGCAAAAAGCTTCATATCAGAGTTGCTGTTGACTCCTCTGCAAACTAAAAGATTCAGTAACTTAAGTGAAACCAAGAAAGACTGCAAATACAGAGATATTAGCCCCTGTGATGTGGTTGGAAGGACTTATTATCTTCTCTCCTGCTCGACTTGTTTCTTAATCTGTTGCTGTTGCCATGACAATGTGTAACTTGATGGGCAGCACTTGGGGACAAAATTATCCATGACATTTAAAATGAACAATTCAAATTTCTCTCCTGGCCTCTCCCAGTATTTTAAACAAACTTTGAACAAACAGTAGATACTTCAGTTAGACTGACTTTCCTGCTGCTTTTGTGCACAGGAGACCTTGCTGGTTAACATTTCTCATTTTCTCTGTTTGAAGGGCATACAATCTCACATCTTCCTCAAACAGCTCTTGTGTTGACTCACATTCCCAATACCCAAATATCAGGAGAATTTTGCGCAAATATATTTTTGGCTTAATTAGTAATTTTGTCTCTTGCTGGAGTGTTATTGTAAACCAGAGTAATGCAGATCTGACAACATCACCTACTTAGATCAGAGAGCAAAGATAATAGTTATGGAGAAACAGGATTTGTTATATATACAAACACGGGGTTATTACGGAATATGTATTTTTAGTTTGCAGTAATGACAGTGAAATTGCTCTGGCTCAGTCATCCATAATAACCATAATTGCATGTTGTTCAACAAGCATTCTCAGAAAACTAAAAACAACTGGTTTCTACAACCTGCAACAGAGTCAGGCTGATACTGTTTGCATTACGGCAAGATGTACGTAGCTACCATAGCAGGAACTACCACAGAAGTGGTTTTGAGTACCAAGCAAGGCGTTTATATGTATATCTATGGAAAGATTTTGTCACCTAGGTCGCATCAAAACTGTGCAGGATGCATCCCTGAAACTTTCCAGGTGTGAAGTTCAAAATGAAAGACAAGATCAAAGATGGGTGTGATCAAAGCACTACTACTTATTTTACCGCACGTCTTCTTCCTTCAGGCAAAACCATTTGCATCTTCAAGGAACAAATAACATAAATACAACGTGACTCATCACAGAGTGCAGCTCTGCATCCAGCCAGTATTTGCAGAAAAAACCCCCAGAAAAACAAAAACAACAAAAAACAAAACAATACTTCCCCATATGCTGTTTGGACAGCAATTTATTACAACCCATATTAACATTTGTTGTTAGGGGTACCCTCTGGTGGCCAGAAGCCAAAGTGAAGGCGGTTATATAAAGTATAAAGAGCAGAAAAGTCCACTTACACTGGCTTTAACCAAGAAAACCAGTGGTGTTGGTGTTCTCAGGTCAGTTTGGTTTTGTATGCAAGTTAACTTCCCCCTCTACTTTCTGTTCACTTGTTAGTCACCTATGCCTCTACTGAACTACGATAACTACCTCACATCCAACAGTATTTATTTCATGCCAAATGATCTTTTCCTAAGCCTAAACATGGAGTTTTGTTGCCTAAACCAAACCAAACTCTGGCCTCTTCACAATGTTAGCCGCATGTTTAAAACAGTGACTGGTATGTTGATGTAAAAGGAAGTGTTGATCTCCTGCTACTTGTCAGGGCCCTCATTTAGGAAACTCTCCTCTTGGTGATATTAGAGGGTGTAAACAAACGACATATGTGGTTGTATGGTTTTGAAGACTCATTTAAATGAGGTGACAAATAAAACAAATTGATTGATTGATTGATTGGAGACCTCGGGTAAACAGACAGATACACCCTGTGCTGTTTACCTCATTGATGTTGGGTGTCGATAGGCTTGGGAATCTCCGACTGCGGACGCCCACTGACATCAACAGCTTTCTTCTATTCTCTCATCTGTCAGGTCACAACAGGAAGAGAAATATACTGTACGTTAGATCACTGCAGCGCCTGATTTTAACTAGGCTGCACACACCACATATGACATAAAAGGGAAGTCCACTTCAAAGGCAACCTGAAACACAATTATCCGAGTTACCTACTCATCACAAAAGCACAGCTATCTTGTCACTGAAAATAGTCTCTCTGCTAATACTTCAATATCGCATTATTCACTTCACTTTATCTTTCCATCATTTATTCCATGCTCAGAGCCATGTTCATTCCCACCCATCAGTACTCAAAAGAAAAATCTCTCTCTCTCTTTCTGCGGCTCAGTTCAGCTGACGCTGACTCTCCTAACATGGTTATCTGCCTTGCTTGCTTGGCACATTTTTGATTATCCCTTAACACATAACAATAGCTTAAATGTTTAGGCCTATTGTTTCAGAAGGCATAGGAAGAGTCTTATCGACTCATTCTATTCACCACTCAGTGTAATTCAGTTTTTTAATCATGATACGCCAAGTGCACTGCTCTCAGTTCAGCTGGTATAAAACGCGATGTAGCTATTACAGTTAATAAACCTCAGATTATAACAAATGGAGGCATAATTTACTCTTCACCAAACTTACTCAGGCGTGCAGAGCATTCATTTCCTTTTACACAGTGTCACAGTGAGACCTTGCAAATTGAAGTCATGTTGTTGGTCTGTTAATATGTGTGCGTGAATGGTACAGTTCATATAATACAAGAAAAGTAATTATATTCCTCCCGTGTGTTCCACTTTGAGGTAAGTCACATGGGACAGGAATGCAGGCTGGAACAACAACACGGAAATAGAAGTTTATACATTCACGGTTTCACCCCATTTTTCCTTTGATTTATTTTTGCCCAGCCAGCAAGTGTAATTGGAGGAACAACAACATCTTTTCTAATGTTACACTCTACAAAAGAGGGTTGGTCAGGAGTTTGTTTGTGTGAGAGAAAAGGACCCTGAAGGACACATGGCTTAAAATGAGAGAATTAAACAAAATAACTAGAATGAACACTGGAACAATCTATACAGAGGGGGGCAAGAGCAGTGTATGGAGAAAATGCAATGCAAATGAACACTACTGTGTATATGGGTATGTATTGCTTGTGCATATATCAGAAAGATGTATAGGTTCTCGTCATCGTTGCATAGCCATACAGATGGGTGACAAATTGAAGGACAAGCCTGAGTAAATGAGTGGGGAAACATAATGAATGCAGATGCCTCCACATAGGGAACGTGCACTCACCATGTTGTTTATGTATGTAAATGATGAGAATCATATTCTGCTGCATGCCCTTCATAGGTACAAGATCACAACCTTACTCAGCGCATTTGGGAGACGTGTTCGACAGCTCTCTACATCACCATCCTCAAAACACCAAATGGGAAAAACTCTTTAGAAGAATGGTGGTAGCATTCACAGGTTAGAAACACTGTAGTTATTTACTCTTGTTACCTCCGCCAAGCCTGTCTGTCTGTCTGTCTTTCCGAGTGCTTTTCTAGTTTGAGTATGTTTCGAAAAATCTACAGCGCACTGTTTTAGTAATGAATGTATGTATTTGTTTTGAAAAGATTTGTATTATTTGGCTCGGGGCCACAGACAGACTGGGCAAGTTGTAGTGAGAGACAGACACATTAATGGTTTTGGACATACATTAAAAATGCAGAATATAGTTGTGAAATTAAACCTTATGCACCAACCATAAGGTCTGTAAGAGATGGAGAAAAATATGCAAGATATGCACGAGAGAAAAACAGAAACAGAGTATGTTCGTGAGACAGGCAGAAAGAGTGGCAGCTCAGAGAAACCAAACAGTGTTTGTGCTTAGCTAATGTGGCCATATGCTTATTGTTGCATGCACGCAAACCAGTGATTGAGTAAACCTTTGTGCTCCTGACAGTGCCAGGAGCAGGCAGGGAGGCCATGGGACCTACAGCTGGTTAGAAAGCAGACAGGCTGTGCAGAGCTGAGGGTATATAAGAGATAAATCCATCAGGACAGGCGGTGTAGAAATACGATGCATTGAGGGAGCGCTGGGACAAAACGCTAGTATTCAGATGTGTCATATGTACTGGTGCTAGCTGTTGTTTAAGGTTATTGTCGTGGATGAGTAATATAACCCTGGTCTGTTAGGTGCTTTCACTTCTCTGCAAGCTGGCCTTTGTGGTTAAATATAAAAAAAACCTACCCATAAGAGTCACCTAATAACTTGAAATTGCTTCTTGTAAGAGCAATATGTACCTTTGTGTATTATTGTGAAATGGGCTCATGATGCAAATTACATTCTCAACACACATTTGTTATTTGTCAGTGGATCATGGATTACAAGGGTGATGTACATGCTCCTTCTTATTATCCGCAGCAGTTACGTACTGGTTTGTTTATTAGAGCAATTTGTCAGACTGAGTCAAGCGTGTTATAATGATCCTGACTGGGGGAATGTGGTCACATGGGCCATAATCTGTTTGAATTCACAGTAGGAAAACATACCAGAGGCCTCAAGAGTTATTTGTATTTTATACTCAACACTTATCCCCACCTGAGACATGAATGTTCATTCTCCTTTTTATTCATTTAAAATCTTAAAAAAAACATTGATGGAGAATCCTCATTTACAATGGTGTAATTAATAAAAAAAGCACATCTGCAGCGTTGTTAATTATCTACTAATACTGAAACGTCTAATTTAATTGCTGTTTGTGAAGAAAATATTGAATATCCTTTTTCAATAAATGCAGCAATTATCATTCTAAAATTGAACCTGACGTGCATTTTAAATCACTATTTTCATTTAGGTAGACATAATAACTGTTAAAAACAGACTTATTATAGAGTAGAAGAAAGATGCTTCATCCTCTAGCCTCTACAGGACATATCGTGGAGCCATCTTACCTGATAAAGCAAATTGTCAAGGCCAAGACATCAGCTGTCTCCCCTCTCTTTGGAACAAATATATCCACTTCTTTCAACAAGCCGAGTGCGAAGTCTCCTGCACTCAGCCATTCATCAGGTAGCCGAGAGCGCTCTGTGGTCTTTTCTCAAGCCCCGGTGGAAACTCCTCTCAGCTGACAGGGGATCAAGGAGCAAGGCACAACTCATCAACTGAGTCAATGTGTTTATACACACGACCCTGCAAGCTTATGTTAGCCTTAAGAGCTGAATATGCTCTGTAAATGAAAGAGTTTTGCCTGTGTCCTTGGTGCAACTTTAACAGTGGCTGCTCTGGTAGACACGCTTCAATGGATATGGATATTCCTCAGTTAAATCATTCTCCACACTGGGTTAGTTATGTTGGTTAAAAAAAACACCCAACGGGGATCTCTGGAGCATCCAGCAGTACCATAGGCCTTGAGTCCATATGACTTGACACCTCCAGGCAGCTCAGCGAGGCTGTCTGCCCTCCTCCGTCCCCAGAGCCCGGGCTCAGGTAGCAGAACAGGTGACTGGTTCTCAGGTTTCAGGCCTTGCATAACAGGTCCCCACTGCACAAGTTATTAATGGAGTCAGAGGCTCTCAACAGCTTCTGCACTGACGCAGCAAAGAAAAAAACACATAGATAAAGTAAAACTGAGGCTGTTTGCTCGCTTTTACTCTTTCCAGTGCTTACGCAAACCAGTACTTTCCACAGATGTCCTCCAAAGGATTCTTTGAAAAGACGCATACATCTTCTAGGGAGGAGGTAGACGTGCATATGGACAAAAGAACAGAGAGAGTAAAGGCAGTACTATAAATAAATGTCTAGATATGGTACAGTGCTGAAAGTGCTGAATATTCAAGTAATTGTTTCTTCCCAGCAAAAGTAGGGTAGCATTAAAAATCACAGTGAAGTACAGTAAGTTTACACTGTCTCAATGATGAATTACCCAGTTACTCAACTAAAACAGTAAAAACATTGAGATATATTTCACTCCTGTCACAGCTCATGACCCAGTGGTTATGCTGATGTGAACACTGAATGAAAAAAGGTGATGATCAATGACTTGTATCTCCTGCGTTTAATCTGAGGCATGTGCTGTTCAAAAGAATAAATATGGGTACAAACAGTAAACATTTTATAATAATGCAGAGTAAATGGGAGAGGTTTTTGTTATCCATTATGAATAGCACGCAGTTGTCTTTTATGGCGCCTCTTATCTTCATAATCTAGTATCCCTTTTGAACCATCCTTATGCCAGTTGAACATTTTCCAGACCATCCCCCCAAAAAGCTGTGCAAGCAGCTTATTATGATCCAAATTTACGTGTTGTACGATGTTGTAATCTTCATACAGTTATGTTTTAGCAACTGAGTAACACAATAACATGTTTTGAATAAAAATCATAAATGTACAATGTATTTACAATAAGCCAATATTTGTTACATACTGAAACATGAAGCTCTAACACTGACAAACATAATTCAGAAAAGTACATTTTACTGCAAACTTTAAGTACATATAATCTTTAGTGCTGAGAGTACTTAAAGTTACCCCCAGTATATTAGCATTCAAGCTAATTTCAGTCAACAACCAGTTTGTTCTTTGAAGAACACTACAGGTCCATAGTGGTTGTTGTATCCAGCTTCGCTTCATCGATCTGAGCCAAATCTTTTTAAGTCATCCTTGTACCTCCTCCCACCTCAACCTTTTAAACCTTTTTTTTATTCCCATTTGAAGTTTGGCTAAGAGTAGACTGACCCTGCAAGATCTCTTGAAATAAACACAAAAAGTTGCGCTTCCACTCTAGTTCGAGAGCACAGAGAAAGTACCTGAGAGAAACTGTGAAATGGGGCTTTTTTTTCACCCTGCCTCCAGATATGTGTAGGGGAGTCTATTCCCAGCTAATCCTATTAAAATTCTCATGTTGTACAGTATGTCCACCCTAAGTCTTCCAGCAATGTCACTTTTCATTTGATTGCCACTGCTTCAAGTTTCACAGGGATTTGTGCAATCAATAGTGTGCTCTAAAGCGATGCTGTGTTCATTAGAGAAAATCTAAGCAATTTCTCTTCTTTCTAACCCTACAGGATCCCTGTGCCGATCAGAAACCACCATGGGTATATTGTATTAAAACTCTCTTCAGGCCTGTTTTGTTAGGTTTCTCCACAATGGCATTGACGGATTTATCATTCATAAGTGGTTTGCTTCAAGACTGCTGCTTGAAAGAGTTTTAATAATGCAGATCTGGATCATCAGGTTTGTAAAAGAAACTCTACATCCAATCAGGTCAGCTTCTAATCACTGGAATGTGGCCTATTTTCTTGTCTCAAGTATTTCTCTTCTGAGTGGACTTAGGGGGGGGTTGCATGGTCAGATGATAAAAGTTGGACTGGTGTGACAAATTCATAGACATAGTGTCTTCTGCAATCTTTGTGTCCATTTGTAGAGTATTTGCAGTGAATCCTTGGCTTTGAAAACACTAATCCTCCCTACAAATTACTTGTTCACAGGACTTTGACCCAGGAGACTGATGTTCATCTTACATGTGAAACCAAGAGTCAGCAGAGACTTACTTGACAGTGGCTGTGGCTCAGTATGTAGAGTGTTCATCCTTTATTCTCAAGGTTGGCAGTTCGATCCATGGCTCCTCCTGTCTGTGCGTCCTTGAGCAGGACACTAAGCCCCAAGTTGCTCTGCGGGTGTTATACAGTTGCTGCCCACTGCTGCTAATGAAGATCTAGCAAAAGCAAATCAGTCAGGAACACTATGTATCTGCATGCATAGGTTAAGTTTATTTCTCATTCATCCTGCCCATTCAGTCCTAATTATCATGTATCACCCGTCATATTTACCACCTCTCTTCTTCACTCACTTGTCTCCTGATTGAAATGAAGCTCTAGCAAAAGTTCAGTCAGGAAGACAATACTTTTGCATGCTTAAGGCATCATTTATTTCTCATTCCTCCTGCATTCACTCTTCTCACACACGCTCATTCATAATTTCCTCGCTGTCATTTGCACAATCATCAGTTGATCTAATAGCACAATAGCACAGCATCATACAGTATCTGCATTATTAGCCTATGACCCTGCTAGTGGCTCTCTTAAATATGGTGCGACCTTTCCCTTTCAGTAGTTCATGCTACTGTTACGCCCCCATCACCACGCAGTCTTCCCAGACTCTTCAGCTCCATCAGCCTCATCAGCCAGCCCCAGCAAATCACCAGCCATCAGACTAAACCATCTGCTATAATAATCATCATATATTATCTGTTACAATAACCTTCATATCATCTGTTATACTAAATTATTTCATTTACTACACTCACTTGTCTGTCCTGATTGAAATGCTTAGGATGAGTTAACTTCACTAAAACTTCACTACATTGTACTTTGTATGATTCTACATGAATATGGACATATTTTTATATTTATAAATTTTAATGAACAGCAGGAGAGCAAATTAATTTCAGTAATTATGCTTTTTTGTGTCCTAACCCAAATTAAACTAAATGCAGCCATCACAGGAAAATAGTGCTATTTGTCAAAACAAAGTAAAAGGAATACAAAGAAAAAGCATTTTCTGCTTTTCATTTGCGGTTCAGTCCAAAGACCCATTTTGCATTTGAATTCTTTATTAAAATTTTACCAGGTGAAATGAAAATAGGACAAATTTTGCATTTTCATTTGACTGATTGCAACATTCCCTCTGGCTTGTTTTTGTGAAAAGTGTCTCGGTCATTTATCAGGAGGCAGTGGGTGGACAACATAACCTTTTGGTTGATATTCACCAGTCAGGTGGAACTGTTCTGTGTCACAAGTTTCCAGTCAGAGTTTTTGTCTCATACAGTTATATAATCAAGCTAGGGCTCATTCTTCTATGACACATGCAAATAAAGGTACAAAACAGTTTAGTTGGCTTGGCTTGGTTTTGACTGACAATTCTTTTTGGGGGCGTTTATCAACTTTTTACTTAGTCTACTTTGAATTCATATGCAAAAAGTTCAATTTGACTTTTTAATTTTCAAAGTAAGTTCTGCTTATATGTAAATGAAATGACAAGGTTAGTTGTGCAACAAAGATGTTCATCTCCAGTGGTTCTCAAAGTAGTTTTAGACAGAGCATGAAAGGAATGAATCTGCTGGGCACAGGCCCAAGGGTCCGGAGTGTCAGGGGACAAAATGTCACTCAAGACACAACTACCAGTCAGATACTTAAAATGACCACAAAGAAACAATATAATAAGTTCAAAGAGACATGAAAAGACTACAAAAAGACACAATAAAACTACAAAGAGACACAACGAGCATATAAGCTATCCTGAATGATATGTTTAAATCTTGTTAAATAATGCGGGGGTATTTCACTTTTGTCTAACAAGAAATCTGTGTCACATTTCTGATCTTAAATCTTGCCTAAAGTTGTTTAGAAACATAAATAATGGTAAAAACGACAAAGTCTTTGTACATCTCAATGATATTTTTCAGTTGCTTTTCTGATGAAGAGGCAGCTGGATTTTAAGGAAGTTGATTTCACAATAGTTTGCCTGATTTTACAATTAAACAGATGCAGCAGAGAACAACATGACTGCGTGTCTTGTGGGAGAACATGCTGGTAGCACCTGCTCTGTGAAGCATCCACATTAAATTCAAGTGTGAAAGTTCTGCATTTAGTCTTATAAATGAAACATGTGCTTATGGATGATGGTAAATTGGTTAAGTATAGCTGCAGCTCGTTACAAAAAAGTGTATTGTTGCCTGAATCATCATACACAGTGACTGATGTGCATAAACTTATTTTACCTTCTTACTACAAAAAAACAACAACTTTTAATTTCTCTGTAAATTGTTAGCACCCCGTCAAGATGGTGACATTGCTTGATTGTTCTCACAGAATCTTACAGAAAAACGACAGGATTTAACAAGTTATTGCAAAACAAGTGGAATTTGAATGGTCTTTAAATGTGTGGCTGTCACACACTGCTATGAAAACCTGCAGTATCCCAGAAGCCGGGTAATTATGCTGTCATCTCTGAACGAGAATCCCCTCAGACGACTCCGGCTGCTGTGACAGAGGAGACCAAGTATTTCATATAAGTCATGGTAATTCATATTTGATTCTCTTGGCAAAATATTGGATGCCATTAACACTTAGCTGTTGAAATACAAACATAACCCCACACATATGCATTGTATGAAACACAGGACACAGAATACATACTCACACATAAAGATAAGACACATTAGATCATCGATGTTCTATAAGTTGGAAAAGTGGCAGCATGGTGTAGCAGCCTGCTGTTTTGATAAAGTAAGTAAATGAGTACAGGTAATATTGTTTTACACAACAACAAAAACTGAGCAATCTCAGTAGATTTTCCATTAATGACTAAAGGAAGCTTTTGTACAAGTGTCCTTTTCAAGTGCAGGCTTGAAAAGGTGGTTTGTTACTGACACACATAAATAAATTGTGACATAGCAGTGAAAGAAGATTTAATTATTTGATGTATTTTTCTTATGATTTCAAATATGCAAGATAAATCTTATTAATAGGGAAACTAGATCCCTCACACACTTCAAAAGACAGGTGTGTAGTGGAGGACTTGGACGCACACAACATATAAGATCCTCCTGCAACATAAACCTTGACATTACAGATTTCAGTATTCAGTCAATACCACAACCATTGGACAGCTAATGCAGAGATTACTTTTGTTTTAATCTACTGGCAGTAATCAAACAATTCCCAGGTGATCGGAGGTCTGGAATGTTTATCAGAAATGTAATTTGGTCTTAAACCATTAAGTGTTTCTATAAACAAGTAATACATTTTTAAAATCAATCCTCTGACACTCAAATAGCTGGTGCAATGATCTGAGAAGTGCATAATTTGTTTTGCTTCTTTAGTTTGGTAAGAACTCTTGCAACAATGTTTTTATTGTATAGATTTTTTTTTTTACAGAGAGTGATCAGTAAAGATGCTGTTTGTGAATTGGATACTTTGTCTTTTAAGACGATCTTTTAAGGGAGTCTGATTATCTTTATGTTACTATTAGAATTAAGGTCTGGGTTTTCTGTCCACTGAGTTGTGGACTTTTCCATCACACCAAAATTCTAAATATAATGAATTCAGCCATGTGAAGGTGAGTTCTATATGCTATTTGGAGCCAGTGAGAGTATGTATACATTAAACAACAGAGGCCCGAGAATCAGGCCTTGGGGTGCTCCTTGTGTCATTTCGGTCTTAAATGTGACATTATCTGCAGGACCAGACCCTTAAATAGGCTTAAGTTGACTGTTAAATCTCACATTATGACATGAAACAGTGATCTCTCTGTTAAAAAGCAAACACTCCAATGGGGAAATTGATGACAAACAACAACTGACAAGACAGACGTTGCTATTGAGGCTGTCATGTCCTCTGATCTTCTGTGTTCATTTGTTTTTACTCTACTCTGCTCCACTCTTGACACCCTGGCAAAACCAGTATGTTGGCAGGGTTACACATCAGTGTCTATTTAAAATGACGTGGGATTTATTGTTGAGGAAAAATCGAATTCCCCTCCGCCGCGTAAATTGGATAGAGTCGAGGTAATGTCAAAAGATGAAAATGGAAACTAGTGACAAGTTTACAGTTCTGTTTGATGTCGGACAAGTAGTGACACATTTCTAATATTTTCCTTTCATCTTAACAGTATTTGAACCAGTGTGCGACATGTGCTACAATATCTAAGTTTTTTGTCCAGTCTTTTTGGAATGACTATGAATGACTGCTGCACTGTGGAGCACAAATTACATTTTGACACAGTCTGTGTTCAATTGAATTCAGTCATTAAAACCGTGACAAGAACAATCTGAGTGCTGTGTTGTGGTTGAAATCCAGAATATAGTTATTTGTGAATGTTTTATTTCCCTTTAGTATTTAGATAGCCATAACGAAACCTGAACTATGAAGCTCATAACCCCACCAAGGCTGCACAAACCCCTCACTGTGTTATTGAAGTGATATTAGCATAATATATTGATTCTTGTTCACCTTTAATCCAGCACCTGTTCGAGCACTCCCTGCAGTTTGGTACGCTGTATTTTGTATCTTCTCACTTCATGAGCTATTTTAATAATAGGGAGAATTATTTGGCAGATGTGATCCCATTGCAGGATGGTTCTTTTCATTTTGTGCCGTAATTCATGAGCAAAAGAGTGAAAATGTCCATAAAAGCCCTATATCATTATGATTATAAATCAAAACTACTCGGGATACAAATCAGCAGCAAAAATGAATCTCTTCACCCATGGGTAACTTTCCACTAAATTCCATTTAAAATACAAAACAAAGCTAAATGCACTGGTGTCGCTCCTTAGCAATAATAATGCGACAGATACACACAGCTTTCTACTTTCTCCTGCTCTGTGAGAACACCTCTGAGATTCACATTTAACTCATCTCAGGTGAGCAGAGTGGAGAGGATAAGACAGCTGCCGTGAATTATATTGCAACATTTTCTATTATTTGAAGAGACACCGAAGGAAAAAGAAAATCCACTTGCATCATTTTTTAGGAATACTAAAAAAAAGTGAATACAAATTGTTCCAATAACACTGTTTGGTCTTTGAGGATAGGTTAGCATTATTACTAACAGCCACTGAAAACAATTTGCATCACAAACATGTGGTCGTGAAGGCTCTGCATCTGTGTGACTATAATTGGTCTCATATCTATACAAATCATGCAGGTGAAATCAGTTTCATTCAGTTCAAAATAATACTGCTGGAGAGCTTTGGAAGTTTTTGAATAAGTCATCACACATTCCTTCCTCCAGCAGTGAGTCTGTGAAAGACTTTTCCAACGTTAATACAGAACCCGATGTGGAGGTACACTGGTATAAATGTCAGATATTTGCTGTCCATCGCACAGCATTCGTGACTAAACAGCAGACACGCTGGATAGCAGAGCATGGGGAAGTTTCTTTTGTTTGACTGACAGGCCAGGAGGAGATATGGCATGAGGCTTCACTGACCTGACAACCCTGGCAGAGACGAGCTTATGAACTTTCACAGAGAGAAACAAACATGGGAGGAAAAAACACATACACACACACACACACACACACACACACACACATGGCATTTAAAAAATATACTTGTTTAGAGTTTTTACATCAGAGGAAAGCTAGTATTGATTAGGTTGATACTCAGTGCTGGCCCCAGAAAAAGTCAGAATCAGTACAGCTGTATTTTATTTGATCTCATTGATTCAAACCAGCATCTTATTACACATGGACAAGAATTTTTGGAAAGTGCAAGTTATTAACTGTATTGCCATTTCCATACAGGCCATGTCATGAGTGACTGTATTGTTTGCACAATTTTGCATCTCCAATGAGGCACTGTAATGATGGTGTAGTTATTTATACGACTGTAGTGAGAAATAATACCCATGCTTCACAATCGATCTTAATAATGTATGCAGCATTAAGTTCTTTTCAATTCTATTCTATTCTCTCATTAACTCGTGCTGCAGTAATTGCTTTAACTGAGCAGATTATGCACGGCACACCTCCTCATCTCTGCGGTGAGGTTGAGCAGCTGTTGTTAACACAGATAAGAAGCGTGACACAGTGAGCGGCTGACAGGATTGGCTGTCATGCCAGCTCAAATCACAGGGCATATATATGTGTTTGAATTGTCTAGACGGAGGCTGCTTGTTACACTCCTCACCTGTGACAGTCGCGCCTACAGCACGTGGGAGGGAGACTCTTCTCGCTCCACACACACACTCACAAACACCTCAACCCTGGCAGCTCCGGGGTTCGTTATCAGTGCGTCGCCTTGCTTAAGATGAATCTTTAAAGTTTTGTGCTAGATAGCTGGAGTATTGTTGTTACAGTATTGCAGTCATACAGTGATGCTCCACTTTTCACAATAGTTGTTTTTGGAAAAGGGTTGGTTTGCATCGCAATGCATTTTTCATGAGAATAACTTTGAGATGTGCCATCTGTTCTTTTTCTTTGCCTGTTGTTTTCTTCTTATGCAGCATGTATTATTTGCATCATAAACATCAACTGTCTCATGGAAATAAAACAGTAATTTGTGGTGTCATACAGGGAAAGCTTCCTAATTTCCACTCAAAGAAACACACAGAATGTTGGATGTAAACTATTGTTGCTTTGCTGATATTCTTATGTTGTTATGAGAGTCAGCACAGACCAGCAGCTCACCTGAAACCATCTTGAACTAACTCAAGACTTAAGTGGCTGTTGTACTTTAATTTATATATATATATTTATATCTTAATATTTTAAACCCTATAAAATGTTGATTTTATTAATAGAATATATGCAGAAATTGGACGAAATTGCCTTGTATCTTGCATTATCAATAAATAATTTAAAGAATAATTTTCATCCAAAATGAATCACTTCTGTCGAAATGTGTTTCGACACTCTTGAGATATGCTGCTAACCAGCAAAATGACAAACAAACGGGACAGCAAACATAACCTCAGTGGCAGAAGTAATTACACTGAAGGTATAAGGGAGGCAGGAGAGCTCCTAATCAGTTTGTCAGCTTTAATAAGACCTTGCTCCCACTGAGAGGAAGTAATCTACTGGAAACTGATTTGACTGATGAACCTCCAAATAAACCACCAAGCCAGTGAATCCATCATATTATACAGCACATTATCCCAGTGTTATTGTGGTGATCACAGAGGTTAGAGAACAGTATCTGTCCGTCATAATTCTGGCAGTTTACTCAGTGATGATATAACACTTGAAATCATTTATGATCCTGGCACCAGGTAGTGTTGAAATTAAGTAGGATGCAATGAGCTCTGTAACAGTTGCTTCTTTGCTACAAGTTCAGATCATTTGAAAAGTGCATCGTGATTGAATGCATAACCTGTTTTATTGAAGACTGTGTTTCATTCAGCTGGTACGTAACACTATTTCCTGTGAAGGTCAGTCAAGTGACAGTGTTTATACAATTTCTCTTCCAAGTTCAATGTCATAACCAATTTCTGTGGAGTGTTTTGAGACTGAATTGCATCCACAGACAGCAAAACATTGAGCCTATTTGGTTTGAAGTGGGTGGCCAGATGACATTGTGATATTCAGAATAAAATCACAGTAACTGCTCTCACCGTTTTCCCTTTATTACTTAAAGCATTTAAAAAACACAGTGTATACTGTGGCTATGATGAGAATCTACTTATCATGATCACTTAAGCTCCAGAGGTTTCACAAATTGAGCGATCGCTGAATGTGCAGTGTGACATGATAAACATGCAGTAAAGGGACCATCTGCCCATATGGTGGGCAATTACACCACAGTTCCAGCTCTATAAATGGTGATTGAGAGCAAGGGAAAGCAATAGAAAGATACACTGTGCATGACAGGTAAATGTCCCATGTGGTCAGTATGTTTTCACAGGGTTAGCTACTGTAGGTAGAGCTTTTTTATGCCTTTCAAAAGTGTCTTGGCAAACAACAGATTTTTAATACATTTGCTGGCCTTCTCTCTTTCACTCACACTGATTCCTGACATGACTGCCTGATGCTGTGCACGAAGAGTTTAATGTTCTCTGTGCAAAAGTGCAGAAAGGCCTGTTGTATATGCACGCCCTCGGAGGACAAGGCAATTTCAGTGAATGGGACTCATTAGAAGTAAAGTGTCATGTGGCAAATCGTGACAATTGTTTTGCACAGCGAACAGTTGCCCCTGTCCTGGCAGTGTTACACAGGACGGCCATCTGCAGCCCACATGTCAGAGAGCAGCAGCCAACATGGTGGCAGATAATTGGTGAGGGAGGAGGGCTGGAACAAGAGCCAGGGTCTAAACCTACTGAAATCAATTTGGAAGAGCTGGACTAACACAACATGCATAAACACATTTGTGTGCACAAATGCAGTGTGGGAGAACATTAGCATTTACACATCCACCGTGTATTCTACAGAATATGGGAGAACCCTTCAGATAGATTCACTGACTGTGAAGGTCTCTGAGTTATTCATGGCCTGAGGGGGGCCATCATTCTTATACATTTCACTGCACCATTTCCTTCCATTTAACATCACTCATGTGAGGTAATGACAAAAGTCAATAGGTAAAAAGAAACGAGGAAGCGTGACTGTAGCAGGACTGTTGACTCACACATGCTTAATGTATATTCGCAGTAAAGTGCTGTGCAAAATGCTTTTGCATTTTAAGTAAGCATTTACATAAAGTGTTTATTGTGTGCTGGGTCAGAATGACAACCCATAAAAAGATAATTAACAATGCAGCTTTATCCCAACTCCTCAGATACCGACAAACACAAAATCCTTTGCTTTGGTTTTGGATGTTTAGGGGACAGTGTGTCACCTTTGGCTTCTTACATGCATGGTGGCTTTTCAAAATAAACTTAAACAGGAAACGGTTATGGGTAAAAGAAAAGAGTTAAGTTTCTGCACTGAACTATCAATCTCAGTTATGCAGGTTGACTCCAAAAAACAACAGTGACTCTTAACAATATATATACAAACTTTCTCCATCACTTTACCAAGAGTTGGTTGGCTCTTGGCTAACATTCTATCAAAATGTAACATTAACTGCTAATATAAACGATCATGTTATATTTCCAATGAATTAATTGGTGTGAAAGTAAAGTCTAGCTTCCTATCTTTCAAACAGTATATCGCATTATCCATCCATGTCAGCCTTGGGTTTACCAGGGTAAGCAAAAAGACGCTAATGCCGCCGAATTAGCCCCAAAAAATATCAACGCTATCAACCATAGTTATCAACATGACTAGACCGTCCTTCACAATAAAATACAGTACAGTGAAAATACAGATGCACTTTTTAAGCTAGTTGTCCAAGAGTTCTTACTGCTGTCTCTCATTAGTTACTTGTAATTAAATGTGTAAATCTCCTTATACACGGATTACATTTCAAACGTAGATTGTTAAATATGTTGAAATCAATTCTACTTACACTGGTGGTGGCGATCTTTTTCACAAAACACTGGAAAGTGCCGCATTGCGGATGTGACCGGTGAGGGAAAATAGTACAGAACAGAGGACAATCTGTGAAATAGTAACTATATATATGTATACATACTGTATATGCATTACCCACGCCACTTTAAAATGACTCATGTCTTTTTCAAGGTGATTTCTCTTGATACAAGCGGCCACTTTGTTTGTTGACATTTTTCAAACGCTACACATTTGTTTCTGAGGGAATATTCTCCTGTGGAATGACAACAATGTCACAAAATATCCAGAAATGAACACACCCAAACAAACACACACACACTTGCGCACCGAAAGCTATCACACACTGAATGACAGACAATCTGTCAAAACTCGCGTACGTCTCATTTGTCTGGGAATTAAAACCGGAAGACAGCTGAGGAATCTCAGACAGCAATCTATCCCTCAGACAATATGCTTCCACCACTTGTATGAGCCAAATGATTATTTACAACCTGCTGTCAACACAGAACGTATGAATAAATTCATGTGAGTGCTTTGGACTGCAAGAGGAGCAAGAATCAACTTGCACGTCTTCCATGCATGAATTTTGAGGTTATTGATTCACAGATGAGAATCACCACTGATCCAATTACAAGTGAGAACACAATTTGTATTATTTAGCATTCATGCTTGCCAGCTTTTGGTTTTCAATTCAATTTTATTTGTATAGTACCATTTCACAACAAAAGTTATCTCAAGGCATGGGATAACTTGGGTTCCATATACAAATGTAAGCTGATGCCATTAATACAGTAACAGTATTGATAATATTGATAATTAAAGTCTTAACTAGCAATGTAGCAATAGAGCTAATCGCAGTATAAGTCATTTTTAATTATGGCAGCAGGTGCTGAGTGGAGTGATAGGGGCAACAGGAAACTTGTCATCCCATGACAGGCTCTACAGCTCCAGAGGCAGAAGTATGACAGCAGCAGGGGGTGTCAGGCAGGGCCAAGGACTGAGGCGCATCCACGATCCGTGACCCAGGTGCAGCCACAATCCATGGAAATCTGCAGGACGAGAAAGCACAAGGACTCCGGGAAGAAGTCAAGTCAGTAACATGCAGTAATGAACATGAAGGTTACAGTTGAAGAGGAAGAGGAGGAAAGAGAAACTCAGGCCTGAGCCAGCACTAACTATAAGCTTTGTCAAAAATGAAGGTCTTAAGTCTACTCTTAAAGATGGAGAGGGTGTTCGCCTCCCGGACCGAAACGGGAAGATGATTCCACAGAAGAGGAGCTTGGTAACTGAAGGCTCTGGCTCCCATTCTGGTTTTGGAGGATTTAGGAACTACAAGTAACCCTGCATTCTCGGAGTGCAGTGCTCTAGTTGGGTAATAAGGTACTATGAGCTCTTTGCGATATGATGGTGCCTGACCATTAAGAGCTTTGTAAGTGAGGAGGAGAATTTTAAACTCTATTCTTGATTTTACAGGGTTAGTTCCTTAGTTTCTTAGTTCCTGTCAGTACACTTGCAGCATTCTGGATCAGCTGGAGACTCTTTATAGACTTAGTTGGACAGCCTGATAATAAAGAATTACAATAGTCCAGACTGGAAGTAACAAATGCATGGACTAGTTTTTCTGCATCTTTTTGAGAATGAATGGACCTAATTTTTATCATGTTACCTAATTGAAAAAAGGCAGTCCTTTAAATTTGTTTTATGTGGGAGTTGAAGGACATGTTCCAAATTCCTGACGGTAGTGCTGGAGGCCACGTTAATGCCATCCAGGCTATATATCATTAGATGCATCTCTAAAGTGTTTTGGGCCAAGTGCTATAACTTTGTTTTTTCTGAGTTTAACAGCAGAAAATTGCAGATCATCAAGTTCTTAATGTCCTTGAGACATGTTTGGTGTTTAGTTTATTGGTTAGTTTCTTCTGGCTTCATTGATAAGTGTAATTGGGTATATCATCTGCATAACAATTAAAGTTTAGCCAGTGTTTCCCAATATTTTCTCTTAAATGCAGCTTTTATAAGGTGAATAATAATGGCCCAAGCACAGAACTTTGAGGAACATGATCAACCTTGACGTGCTGGGATGACTCATCATTAACATGCACAAACTGAAAATGATCAGATAAATAGGATTTATCAGATCAGATGGAATCATCTGGATGAACAGATAATTCTTAAGGAATGACTAAAGAATGTGTGTTTTCAAGTTTTCCTTCAAGGTCATTCACAGGTGTTCGGCTCTCACATCTCTTTGTACAGAAACTGTCCCTTCGCTTTTCTTATTGTAAACTATTTATGTGTTTTTGAGAATATGACATTTCTATCATCTACAAAACCTTCGATTACCCCTTTTTCTTAATCTTGCTTTCACCAGTCGTTAGTGTTGCATGGTGTAACTTGTTTGGCAGCATGTGAAGCCTGATGTTGAAAAGACAGACTACAGTATCTGGTCCAGTGCTTCTCTGGGAGGCTTCTTGTCAAAGTTGTCAGAACTGGCTTCCAGGGACCAGTGCTGATCCCAGACAACAAGCTTTCATCATCCAACAGCTCAGGGCTGTTGTTTCCTCAAAAGACAAACTAAGGATCCGTTTGCCCATTAAATGATACCCACAGGTCAGTAAGTATGACACAGATCAGTGGCTGCAGCAATTGTGGGTTAAAGGACAGAGATTTTAAAAAATGAATATGCAATTCCTCCTGCATCTTAAATTAAATCATTATAACTTTCCTTTGGTTACTGAGTGAATGAAAAAAGGAATAGTTCACCTCAAAAAACATAACAACCTCTCCCCCATGAAAGCTTCCTTATTGCTCAGAGTGCATTCTGTCCAGATAGTTTTGTTTTGCTGCAAACTCTCTACTTATATGTGCCTGAAGATAGACAAACAGCCCAATTTAGTAGGAAAGCAAAACCTGTTTACCGGTCTGGGGATTATCATGTGTGACGGTGTCACTAAATTTGGAAAGACGCACTGCTGCCGTCAGATGTAATCTTTTGCTATGTAACACCACAGACCAGATGACATTGCAATGAGGAGATATATATCTCCAGATTTAAGCAAATAGCATCAAAACAATCTGGATGAACAGATAATTCTTAAAGAGAGACTAAAGATAACCTTGAATGTGTGTTTTTGTAAGAAAGTTTCCTTCAAGGTCATTCACAGGTGTTTGGCTCTCATATCTCTTTGCATGGAAACTTTCCCTTTGCTTTTCTTTTCCTCTCTGTTTTTATGCTGCAGCAGCTATGTACATTTTTGAAAGTCAGCCAAAAATCTTTGTTGTGTGATGTTTACTTTATCACAGCCAGCAGCCATTAGATAGAATACTTTTGAAGCACAGAGAGAAAGGAACTTATTTTTCACATAGTCGATTACAATAAATGCTACACTGTGACTTCTGGATGCATTAATCAAATGCTGTTAGCACATCAGGGAGTTTATTCAAGGGCAGCTATTAAGTCTGCATTTATCAGCTGTTTCAGGACCCGACTGTCCAGATGCATTTGAGATATATGAAAGAACAAGACTTGTATCTTGACAGCCTTTACAGAAAGAAATCTGCATTTATTGTTTTCTTGATGGCATTAAAGGGATAGTTTAGATTTTTTTAAGTGTGGATCAATGCGGTACTTATCTGTAGTCAGTTGTTGTTGTAGACACTTGTATTTGGAGAAGCAGGAGAACTGACAGAAAAACCAAGCAATGCACTGCTGTGGATCGGGGCAGGAGCAAAATATACCATAGCTGCCTAAACAGACAAAACAAAGAAGAAAAAAACCCTAATATCAGATTATGATTACACTATATTTAGAATATTTTCACACTGAACTGAAGCCTTTATATCCAAACTGACCGAGGCAGCAGCAGACCAGACACAGGAGTGTGTTCTGCAAGGTAAAGTTACTGTTTTTGTCAATGGAGTTTGGTGGATTTGAAGAAAGCAAAGATAACAGCTTCAGCTCCCTGTTGGAAAGGGCTGTCCGACAGCAAGGTTAAGCAGTACAAATATTCTAAATATACTCCTGCCTGCTTCTCCGATGGGCTTTCTGACCGCCATTGACTGTGTGTAATACACTGAATGTACCACATACAACCCCACAAAACAAATTCCAAACTATCTCTTTTATTTACACATCAGACGATATGTATTCCTGTTGCATCCCTTGTTTCAATTACTACATGCTATTTCTATCACAAGTATGGCAGAAGTACAATTACAAGCCCACAACATATGGCAGCGGATTATACATATCTTTTTTATATTAAGGCAGGCAAGCCTTTCCTGCTTACATAGAAGTATAAAATCTCAACTGGGCTCACTTGGATTTGTTTTGTATATGGAGCATGTAAACCACTATATATACTAATGCTACAGAGATTAAGGATGTTTACGTGATGCACAACAGTCTAGTTTAAATCTGTGGTGTGTCTTAGTCATCTTTATGTTGCTTCATTTCAGTAAGTCCAACCCTGCATGATGCGTTCAATGGCATGTAAGCAACTGGAAAAATAAACAGATATTTAATCACTTTACAGTTAACATCCTCATCAATTGCTTTTACATACATTTCAGCTCATTAACAAACGTAATTCATTACATTTTGGTGAAGCAATAAAAGAAATGCAGACTTACCTTTGGGGTCCAAGACATTACTTCACAACTTTTACATTTTAGTAACTTTGCAGTGACATTCAAGACAAGAAAATGGACAGTCGGTTTAAAAATGAACCCTCATTTCACATAATGTAAATATTGAGGTAGCACTGGCTCAGTGTAAAACATCCCATCTCCCCACTGTGTCACAGATAAGTGGTACTATGAGAAAGGCTCCACACTGATAATGCAAAGGTCAACATCTAACAGCTTTATGCAGCATAAGCATTCTAGTAAAAAAGTGCACAGGTGCTGCTAATGGCACTGTCAAGAGGGGTTTATATACAAACACACTCAACCTTTTCACTAGAACTTGCCTCAGTGCCCCCCTGAGCAAAGGTATGCTGGTTATCCATTTAAAAAAATGTGTGATAGTTCTGGACATGGTGCTTTAAATGGAACAGCGTGATCCTCAAGATCTAATCGGTGACCAAAATTCAGCCTCTCTGCATTGGTAACCCTGGTGCTTTGAAGATTTTAATTATCATTTAAGGGAGACATTACTGCTGACGGTGTTACTGACCTCATAAACCCCAAACGAGCCTGAGTGCAGCGGATATTTTCCGGTGGGTCCTTGTTAGAGGTTCTGAGGTTGAGACTGAAAACCAGAGAGCAGATTTTGGAGTTAGATAAGATAACATAGCTCTTAATCTTCTTTTAAAGCATCAGTCTCTTTTGAATGCATCAATTTAGACCTACTTTCACTTAAATTATGTAATATTATTTAATAATTACCTATATCCTGCATCTTTCTCTTCCTTGATTGCACTCCAACTTTCACATGACACTGTTTTTTTACACATTTTTCGACATGTATGTATCTAGCAGTTCATGGATTGGACCAAAAAAAAAAAAATCGAAGTTGCATGACATAATCATCGCACGTACCTTGGTTATATTAATGATTTAGATGCATATCTTGTAGGGGTGACCCTGAATAGTGGACTATTCAACGATCCAATCTATCATTGCAGTGGCAGGAAACTGTAGTTATCAGACAAAGGATTTTTTCATACCGAATACTCGGGGTGTGCTGAATGTCAGACTTTTACATAGAATTGCTTGGTCCCCTCCAATAAATCATGATATATAGCCTATTTTGGAATAAATATCATCCTATTTAAGGTGCAGTACGCAATTCCGGGGAAGGACAGTTGGTTGTTCAATCTCATTCCCGGATCGTCAAAAAGATGACCCAAAGTATTAGTTTTTGACGTCCGCGGAATGAGATTCAGCAATCAAATATCTTTCCCCAGAATGGCGTACTGCACCTTTAATTATAATTCTAATAGAAATTAGAAGTGAGGGTACTCATGTGGATATAAATCAGAAGCGTCTGGACTAGAACTGAAGTGTACTGACCCATTTCAGGCACTGGTTGTTACATGAGTAAAGTGCTTTATACATCTGGCTGTCCTCGGCTCTGTCCAGTGGCTTCAGTCGAATATTTGTAGTATTCTGAGGGCAAAACTTGTAGATAAATGAAAAGAATATAGTGCAGTGTACAAAAAAACTAAGACAACAGCATCAAATCACACAAACAAGCTCACACACACTCATGTTTGAACAGATTGATAAATGAGGCCCAATGAGAGATACAGTAACCCAGAGAAGTGTGAACCTTAACCTCCCTGGAGCTTATCTGGGCTGCTCTCACTCTTCAGTTTCTAGAGTCATCAATTATTAACTCTGAGCAAATTTCAGAATTCATTTTTGAGTGATATAACTGAGCACTGTTCCTCTCCAAATATTGAAATTGCACCATCTATATTAAACTGTTCGACTATGCCAAGTCATTCCAACCATCAGTCAGTGGTTAGTCCACACTGCTTTGTTACCAAATCTGCAGCAGTGCAGAACCTCACACTGTGACTAACTGTAGCAGCCTCAGCTACGTGACAGTTCAGCTGATATCGTTCAAGAGGGACATAAAGGGGAAGCATCCTCTGTCTAAACCAGCATCCGTTCTGTACTAACACAGAATAGATACCACACACCCAAAGCAAGTCATTCTCTAGCCTTGACTAATGATCCACCCTTGGAAAAAGTAATGGGGAGGCAAGTTTAGTGGGTGCCGTGTGTGTAAGCATGCCTGTGTGTGTCTGTATTTGTGGAAACGGAAATTTACAAAGACATATGACGATAACTACGAATGGCCGTGTTCTTTATCCAAAGCGTTTAGTCTTTGTTTTCTCTCCGTCTGTTGACGTGTCCCATATGTTAGAGGCATGACCAGGAGCAGGATGGATGCAGTGCTTGTCTTACGTGACATCTTCAGGAGACGTACAGGCCAGTGGATTGCGAGGGAGACTGATAAATCGGCTGTCATGATTTGTCATACCTCTCATTGTTCAACAGACTCACAGTTTTCACAATGGAGATAGAAAGACACCAAATGCATAACAATTCCATTTTAAGGGTACTACAACAAAAATGATCATCTAAAGCTTTACATATGTTTTAAAAGGAATATATTTGAAAAAAGCTTACTTTATTGATATGGTGCATAAGTGAAAACAACATGAATGCTTGCTTTTGTTATTTTAATCTGTTTCTTATGCTTTATATGATTACAAAGAGCAAGTGAAGGTCTTTCACTAAATGACACATTAGCATATTGTAGCTCTGAACCAGGCAGCAGTGAAGCAAAGGTGGAAGTGCCTTAAGCCTGTCCAAAAGAAGTCAGGTCCTATTTATCTCAGTACAAAATGAGACTAACTCTCACTTGATTTAAAACCTCAGTAAAATCATTGTTGCAAGATTATGGTCACTAGTATCAATTGGTCTTCAAGACAATATGATGTTAATTGTGTGATTGAAGCGGTGTGATTGGAGGTGTAGCTACCTTCTGATTGACAGGTCGATAACACGGCACGCTGTCATTAGGATAGAAGAAAAACAATGGATATCCACTGTGTATGTCTAAACAGCCGTGAACTTGTTTGTTGTTGACTGTGTTTTCATATCAGAACTTTGACCCTTTCACAGTGTGTTTTAAGTTCATGACAGTTTGAATTTAAAAAAAATTTTTTTAGGAGTTGGCTGTTCCGTTTCTCCGGTAAGTAATGTACAGTCATTATGTTTTACCGTAAGTTTTATTTTTCGATACACCCATGAATCCACCCCTCGCTCCTCCACATACCAAATATGGTCTCTCTCTATTTGAAAAAGCAAAGAGGGCTGCGGATGTTAAGCAAGATCGCGACAGCTGCAATGCCGACCACAAACCAATGGGTGAGGTCACGGTGACAATGTCTACTATTTATATAAAGTCTTTGTTTCTGAAGAAACAATTTGCTAATTCCTCCCTCCACTGAGTGATTGGCCAACATAGCTGCTGATGTAGTGTTCATGCGCTGGTACGAAATTAATGTCGCACTATTTCAAAAGTGACTCACAATATTGAGTAGTTACTAAAGTAAACAATAAACCATAAAAAAACCAACCGTGGCAACAGTAAAAATGGGGCTGCTGCTTACATTCAATTGACTCAAATTGTAGGCAACTCTATGTGACATTTATATAACTCACATTTGCTCAAACAATGTGTGTAATTCTCATACATTAATGCTTTTCAACCACTCAATTATATAAATATATAATAACTCAATTATAGTAATTATATGCCATTATATAAAGACGCACGCTTATAAAAATTCATATGACTGACAAGGGTCATTATAGTTATTACAGTGTACAGTGATTTTTTGACATCTTAACTACAATGCTTTGTCTGAGCAGAACCCTCATTTGACCCAGTTTGGCCCCAATTAAGCATTTCTCTGCATGTTGGAAAGGCTGAGCTCTAAATCTCAGGTTGTGATAGTTCTCATAGGCTTTCTCAAAACACAAAGATCTTGAAAACTTAGCCAATTATTACAGCAGCTTTGGAGTTTGATGAGTTACAAAAAAAATGTGTGTATGTGTAAAAAGCATCTGCCAGGTTCTTGTTAATGAGCCCCAGTGCAGTCTATGGTACAGCTCTTTCTTGGGCACTACCCACTTTCACATAACATGGTCAAAGCCAAGAGGAGCAGTGTGTAGGAGTGAGCTGCTGTGGAATTGACTTTGTTATTAGTCCAAGTGTGGGTAAATAAAAACTGGAATTAAGCAACATTTGAAAAAGCTCCCCCAAGGACAGGACTGTCAGACTTAAACAGGCTTATGTTTGACACTTGGATGGTGCATCATTTGACACATTTCATAGAGAACATTTAGACAAGTCCTTAACCTTACTTTCATTGCTCAGCTTGCCTGAAGCCAGGATGACTGTGCATGGGGAATTATTTTGAATGAATTACAAATAAGGCAATTTGCAAAACTCGCCACATGAGATGAGAAAGACCTTCTAGACCTTCTTGTTAATAAAAAAAAGTGATTTATATTTAAATACGTTTAACCATTAATTGTAAAAAGGACACCATTGCAAAGAGAAAAAACTACATATTTTTGGGTTTTCTTGTTGAAGACAGGTTTAGATCTGCCCCCTCACTGGCACGGTATTTCATGAATATGAATAAATGAAAAAGTGTTGTTAATTAGCAACTAAGCATACTGCATAGACAGAACGACAGGATGTATTAGATACCCATATATTGTATGTGTAGATGGTGAGGGAGACCATCCATAGCATGCATAATAAGATTTCCTCCAAAAACGCCAGTTACAAATGTGAAGATTTGTGTTTCCTTCTGTTTGGCACTAAACAGTAACTACAGGTATGTTTTTGATGTGTCCTTGACTAAGAGTATACATGGTTGAATCTGATTGGTTACGTTTATTTACTCATTTTTTTTAGTGTGTGGAGGTGCGACAATGTCCACAGTACTGAAACGGAGCAAAATAAAATGACTAAACACACATTTATTTACATAGAAATCTTTAAAAATATAAATTTAACTGTAAAAGTTAAGTACTTTCCACAGTCTGTTATACTCATTCTTATACATACTGTAACACAACCAACACTCAAAGGAAAGCAAAGGAGGAAAGCATTTCTCTGAGCATTTCTCTTTCCATCTGTAGATGTGCCAGTTGGACAACATTCTCATGCCTCCAGACACCGTGGATGTGGGAGAGCACCGAAAACAAGTTGCAGACAGTGAGCAAGAAGAACAAGTAGAAGAAATGAAGTATTGCAGGGTGAAAGATTTGTGAATGAAACAAATCTACAAGATGAAGCTGCTGCTCCACCTTTCCCACCTTGAAGTTTAGCACTGCACAAATTCTGTCCTGATGCCTAAAAATCCCTTTTAGCAATTTATCCACTTCTCCCCTCACAGGGTAAATTTACTGTCCCTTTGCGCCCCCTGTGTCTGAAGACTCGGTAAGTGGTCTTGAAATTAATTTGATCACCACAGCGTTCATCCCTCCTGCTCCTCTCTCTCCTCCCTGCCTGTTTCTCCTGCCTCTTTGGAGGGTTAAACGGTTTGAGAGATTGTTGGCCGTGGCAGTAAAGCATGCTGACAATGGGGAGGCAGAAACCCGAGGGCTCGCATGATAGGCTGGGGGGAGGTGATTGCTCTATGTTGCTGTGATGCACCCGTTTGACAAAGCAGCTCAGATATGGGTCTCAAGTCCCGACCTGATCAAATCCCAGAGAGAAAACCCAGCACCTCCCGCTGACTGAGGACAAAGCAGCCTCCATAAAGCAGTCACATGTATGAAACCGCTTCACCCCTCTGAAAATATATCAAACCGTATTTTGGTATGCATAAGATAAGTTCCAACTCATGCATAATGGATTATGCTATCATTTTAAGTGCACTGTGTACATAGATATATAATCTCATATTTCAGAGAATCTAATGGCAGGATCTTTTTTTGCAAAGTCATCAAACTTTGGACACAAATCTCAACATTAGGGGCACTATATCTCATACCACCTAGATTTGAAACACTCACCTAGCAATAAAGTATTCAAAATATACAAACATGTCCTGGCTAAAACATATTTAATATACCAGAGAAATCAAGTCTTTTCTTTCGGAAAGAAGTGAGTGAGTCACGGATGAAGCTTTATGGAAAATCACTCTGCTGATGCAGTGTTTCACAATATTTAGACTGAGCTTGTGTACTAATAGATAATGCAAGGAAACTGGCACGATCTTCTCAAAGGCTCACATTTGGTCCACAGCCCTGGTCAACATTACAAATTTCACTTGGCATCTTAACGTACCCCACTGGGCTGTGATTGTGGAGCTACTGCAGATGCGTCTGAGTCCATATAATTCATGCATTTCAAACAGAGACGGCACTTCATGTGCCAAGAAGGAAGCGTAATGGAGCTGTTGCCTTGGTTATAAAATCACAAACAAACGTTGCTAGGGATCAGAATATGCAGTTGTTTAATTTCATGCTGTAGTAAATTTGTGGCAGTGCATATAAAGATATCAGCTTATTTGTTCGTATGAGCTGCGGCGCAAAGGAATCAGATTAAGATGTTGGTGTGGAACAAGCCAAACTACTTGGAAACAATACTAATGGATGTTTTCAGCTCAGCTTCCAACACTGCAGAACAAGTTTATTTAGTGTTACCTTCACCTCTAAAACTCATAAACACATTATGTTGCTTAAAATACACAAAAACATGCATGTAAAAACATTAAAACGTAGTTTTACAAGAAGTTATGTTACTTACGTGCCAGCTGGAACGAGATCTTTACGACCCACTACCACTTTTGTCCACACGGGGGCGCCAAAACCAACACAAAATAAGTTATTACTTCACCCCACGGAGTGGGAGTGAAGTATTGTTTTGGCGGCGTCTGTCTGTCCGTCTGTCTGTCTGTCTGTCTGTGTTTCCGCTGCATATACATCCTCTGGCCAACATAGGGCTCTGTGGGGTGAAGTCTGCCATCTCTGATTGCCTTGTTTGTAATTGCTTTAAAAGATACATTTCAACCACAGAATATATAAAATATATTAGATGTATATTTACTATATTAAGCATGAACACACTTGAAATGTTTCAAATGTATCTTTATCTGCATTACTGGGGACAATGATCTTCAAATACTAATTTGAAAGAAATATATGAATATAGGCACCGGGATAAAAGTACGAAAGTGTTTTGGGCATCTTTCCCCATATGAATATAAATCAATCCATTATTAAGTTTCTAAATGAAAGACTGCTCAATTGGCTGAAGAATAGAGAATATATTATAGCATTTTGGAGGTTTGTTTTATCTGCTGAAAAATAATGACCAATACAGGTTGGATTGGAGGAGCATTAAGTGGATACTTGACCTTCATTGATGGAGAGAGAGAGAGAGAGAGAGAGAGAGAGAGAGAGAGAGAGAGAGAGCTCTTAGAATGTTTTTGTCAACAAAGTGTGCTTTTTTCTGCATCAGCAGTGCAATCATAAAACGCAGATAACATATGTGTGTGTCTCGTACGGTTATAAAACCTTACAGATGATTTCATAGAATTTGAACAATAACAGTGTTACATACTACTCTGTCTGTCTTTACAGGCTCTTCTGCAACAAAGATAGCCGACTCTGGAGTAACACAGGAACATGGATTGAACTCCTGCAAGATCAAATATAACACATTTTTTCTTGGTCTAAAATTGGTCTGTTTGTACTTGAAATTGTGCAGAAAACCAAAAAAAGCATTACAATGAAGCATTCAGACATGACTTGAAGCATTGTAGCACTTCTGTTGCTTCGACCTCTAATAAATAATTAAAATAATTACTGATTGTTCTCAGCTCACAGCCTTTTTTTTTGCTGTGGATAAGATGTGACATTGTCTGAGGCACCTTTCCCAAACTATCACCCTCTGTCGCGTCAGTTGTCAACCGCCAGAGCAACAATCAGTGAAAACAGAATACATTAAGTTTTGATTTTTGGAAGCAATTCATCCTCAGTTAATGAGCTGGAAGGATGAATTTCACTCTCTGAGGAATTTGGGTTATGTCTGCAAAATTTAGTCTGGAGTCTAGTCCTTCAACTATAGCTCTCTGTCTTATTGTGGTCTTTTAGAACCTCACTGATGATGAATATTTTAATATTAGCACAAAATCTGACCTTCATAGCGAGCAAACGCAACGATATGTTTTTGTAATCCAACCCAGAGGTAGCATGTTGAGAATTCACCTATGGGATTTTTGCATTGGATTTTGGATCATGGCCGAAAAAAAGCTCTGTGGCAAACACACGTTTCTGATGTTTATGTGTTTTGTTCAGCAGGGTAGTCAGCAGGAAGCTTTAATGCATCTGACAAAAGTAAAAAGCTAATGCTATGCTAGAGCAAACTACTCCACGGTCGCATTACTTCTACGTCACTAACGTTAGCTTCAGACACTCTCCAACAAGCTAACCAGGGGTTTTTACAAGCTAGTGAATCTGTAACCTAATAAAGTGTTTATTAAGATAACCCTCTATGGCATGAATTTTTATTTTATGAGGAAAAAAATATTTCACTCTAGTTTTGGGAGCTTGGGGGCATAATATATTACTCAGAAAATGTGCCAAGGTTTTCCATATTATTTCATAAGTGGAATGAGGAACAAACAACCAATAAATACATTAGAAGAAGTTTCATTTCAACAGCAACAACAATTTCTTAAAGTTTTCTTTCAACAACAACAATTTCATCAAGTTTTATTTCAACAACAACAATTTCATCAAGTTTTCTTTCAACAACAACAATTTCAACAAATTTCTTTTCAACAAATAGCCACAAATGGTTTATCAATTAGTGCATTAGAGATTAGAGGAATTAGTGGAATTGATATTGGCTGATTTTGGAAGGCTGGCCTGCCATTCTGGGTTATCAGTCATGATGGCACTGTGGGGTGTTCTCCAACGGGGTATGCGTGGAACATCTTCACACTTCCTGTGATACTTCATCTTCATTTTCCTCTTCATCCACAGACTCACCATAAAATCTTCGTGCATCCATTTCCTGTGAGTAATAGTAGATAATACAGCAAAAAAAAAGAATTATGTTGATAACTATGCATCCCTACACATCTCCATCCATAAGCATTATAGTATAGTTATAGTTCACACAAAAGTGGTCTAAGTGCACAATGTTGCCCTGAGGCAACGAATGAAAAACTGCCATTTAAGTATATAAATGAAGACAAAAAGTGTCTTTACTCAATCAAATATGCTTCTTCACTTATTCATGCACATCACAGATATTATTTATACAAAGTTATTTAAATTTAAACATGTTAGAAAGTGAAATTGATCTTACCTTCTGCTAGCAGTGTGTCCAAATCAGGTGTGGTCCCAAAAAGGACTGTTTCCCTCCAAGACCAAAGGTCAAAGCCACGCACAGATCAAATTTCATTGGTCACAGACTTATCATCAGACTTTTAATGTGATGTTATACTTTTAAAAATTTAAAGGCGCGGTGTGTGGGCCAAAATAGTGGTTTGTTGCCTGAGGCCAACACCATGCCATAGAGGGATAATTTACAATCTACATGCGTTTGCAAGAGCACTGGAAAACATGACAAGATGCTGTAAGGAACTAGTGACAGAGTTGTTGTCAGTGTGATAACGTTTAATGTCCCAGACAACCACTGTAGTCTCATTTAGCCACTTGTTAGCAACCGCCTTTTTAAGAACATGTAAAAACTCCAAGTATTTTATGTTGTTCAACAAAACGGGAACATCTCTTAAGCTTGTGTTAACCACAGACCTTATTTCAGGCATCTAACCACAAACCGATTAAAATTCCCCATTTAGTTTGAGAGGAGAGACACCAGGGCGCTAAAATGCGAACTTACTTCCTGGTTTAAGAACTAATTTCTGTGGTGCCCTATATTCTGTATGTAAACAGATGCCGTGAGACAGACACACAGATGGAAGAAGTGTGTGTTAAATCAATTTCTATATGTTGTTAAAGGCAGTCTGCTCAATTCAAAGTGACCTCTGCCCTGTTGAAACCTATTGGACGCAGACTCGACCTTTAGCTCTAACTGTCTATTGCGTGTGTTTCCTTCTATCTGTAAGGCACACCCTGATTCTTGGAAATCCAAAGTACGCATTTTGGCAAGAAGATACTGAGAAACACAGTTTCATTTTTAATGTGACCTCTGGTGAGTCATCAGTGAGCCAGAAATGGGAAGATATTCTTTAAATTGCACACTGTATAAAACAGGAGATTTCAACTCTGCCTACTGAACTTGTGACATTATAAAGAAGGACTCTGATTGGCTCTTAGCTTTTGGGAGTGTGCAAATAAAGGGATGTGACAAAGGTAGTAAAATCAGGCTCAGAGCAAGTTTAACAATTTATATCTTTGTGTCAGACACACAGATTGATTCCCCTCTCAACGCCAAACTGCTGCAGCAGAGTACAGGGCAGAACATATGGAGACTAATAGCAGAGAAACACTGCAGGCAGACTTTGATGCATTTGATATTTCTGAGGAGCTCGGATTTCTTCTTGAAGAGCCACTGGTAAGTTTTTTGTCATCTCTTTTCTTTTTCTCGTACAACATACAAATGTTTTTACCGTTTTTCCTTATCCAAAACAAGTTCACAATATGTCATTTGAATAAGTACACTATACCTGCAGAAACAAAGAGCTATTTGTGTTAACCACTGAGGACTACTTCCTCTGTATCTGTGACCTTTGTCTAAGTATTTGGTCAGCAGCACACTAGTATCTGTGGGTTGAAACTGATAATTATGCCTGTTTTTGAATGGGATTATAGAAGATAATTGATCCACTGAAACCTGCCTCTTTAAGTTTCTATTGAGCTCTTCACATGCCTGGGCCCGCTCAATGTCAAACGGTTCATTACCAGACCAGAAATTCATGTTACTGACGACCACAGATATTTCGATTTGATAAAATTTTTTGCCTGGTGACAAAGTAATATGGTGAAAAAGCCACATACATCCACTGCTGGGCAGGTTACATAGGACACTGATGGCACCAACCAACGGAAGACTTTAAAGTGGGAGAAATGTTTTTGATGACAGAAGTTTTTTCCGGAATTGTATTGTGCCACAGGTATGGAATAAGTGGTTATTTTTTTAAATCAATAACCTCCTCTTTTTGACATTTAACCTTATTTTTGGTTTCGTTACATGATCACAACATTATTAAAACAGCATACGTCCTGGTCTTACAATATGCAATTTTTTTTAAACTGCACTTTGCAATGTGTTTAAAGCAACGGTCTTCATGTGCAACATTGACAACAGGCTGCAGGGGTTCAGAAACGTTCACACTGAACATACTTGGACTTAAAATATGTTTAGATTGAATCTGTTATTTGCAGAAATGGGAAATAGATCCGGGGATAAGATAAGGCGCGGGAAGCTCACGTGGGCCTTTCTCTACACTGAGACTCACCTGAGACAGCAGCTGACGCCAGCCTTTGTTTGGTATTTTAATGTTTGTTCATGTTTGGTGAGGGAGGTGGAGCGATTGCTTTGGCACATCAGATAACAAACAAGATTCCAGATACCTGCCTGTTCCTGTTCCTGTCAAAGACACTAGTAGAGGAGCCAACCACTGTTCACTGTTTTTCCCCGGACTCATTAGACTTGGGTGTGCCTTTAAGTAATCATTTGAATGGGCAGTTTTCCGTTTTATTTTTCTCATTTGCACTGTTGGGGAGGGATCTGTGGTAGAGTAGTCATCTTGCATGTGTGCTTCAGTCACCTTAGCTTGCTGTGACTTGGTTGAGTGTTGTAGAATAGTTTTGATTAGGTTCAAATTGGTTCATTTGTAGTAAGTTTATTCATAAATTACCTACATATTTTGTGACAATTTCTTCTTTTTCGCTGCAGAACTCTACACTGGCCTCCATGTCTAGCCCCACATTGTTTTGTTATTTATCTATTCATTTGTAGATAATTTATAATAAATGTACAATTTACTCCTTGATTATGGCCTGCATTCAGGCCTTTATTAAAACTCCTTCTCTTTCTTCTTTTCTATTTCATACACTGTTAATAAAATTGGTTCGGTGTAGCAGTCCCTGGCTTCAGTTTATCCTGGGTCTTCTGCATTGAGTATTACCTGGTCACACTTAAAATGCCCAAATTGGATATTTATGATAAGTTAACTTAAAAAAAAGAGAGGAGTTATGGCTAAACAGTTTATGCAATGGAAAAATCAGTCAACAACCTTCTGATAAGTTGAAACACTGCAAAGGTTACACATCAGCAGTGACACTGAACACATTATTTTAAATTTAGAGTTAAATATAGGCATTAAACCTACTGGTCTGTTTATATAGTGGTTTTCAATCTGGGCATCCCCTGTTTTCTGCTTGGTTAATTTACTCAATTTTTTACTGCCTCCCTCTTTTAAATTGCTTTCTGTCTCTGATTGATAGCACCAGTCATTCACTGACATGCAGGTCAGGCACCATGGCAAACATGAGCTGATGATGTTACTGATTACACTCTACATGAAAATCCCCCATGCAAAAAAACAATCAAAAAATCAACGAGCAATCATTTCATTCTTATTATCGTCTAGACTAACCTTCCAGACTATTATCGGGTGTGGATGGACCTGGCAAATAACCTCACACATCTGATAGAGTCACATAAACTCCGGGATCTGGTTCACAAGGTAAGAATGAGTGATGCCTTCTCAATGCAAATCAGAAATGAGAACCCATGCCTGTAAATATGGACAAACAGTTTCATTAGTGAACACTTGCTGATGCTGTTCAGTGTTACTGAGAACAGAAGTATAAAAACTAACAATCTGATTACAATCTAGATGCCGGTGTTGAGTCCTGATCTCCTGAGCAGCCATCAGGAGCTCAGGCTGGCTCACCTAGCCTTGGGCTTCATCAGCATGGGATATGTATGGCAGGAAGGACTACATGCACCTGCTCAGGTAAAACTCTATTTCATCACACTGGTAAAATACAAACAAAGACAGTTTACAGATACTGACCCTTTGTCACAGCCCTCAGTTTCTGATACTGATGAACAAGACAAGTACCTCCAGTAGAAAACAATCTGTGCAATATTATATGCAACTGATCCAGAAATAAGGTGGTATAATGAGTAATAAAGTCCATGTAGGGCAAAGGACGGGGTTGATGGATGGCTCAAACAAACCCAAGAGACAAGTTTATGTTCTGCATAAAACTGAATTTCAACGTTTACTCATTTACGAAGTATTCAATGTTACAGCGAGCTTAATGTATGTAAGAAACATACTCATTTTAAGCCAAAACAGGATCTTTTCCCAAACAAACCAAGTAGTTTTATTTGAATTCACCACATGTACATCGTGTTTAAAACTGCGACTGTAGTGGAACATCCTATTTGGATGCATTGGGCTACATTGGGAACATCAACATGCTAAGAAGCTAATGCTATGAATGGAAATGTTTCCCATGTTCACCATCTTTGTTTAGCTTTGTTTGTCGGTACTGAACAACAAGTGCAGCTAAAGTTTTGTAGCATTTTAAGTATGCAACAATTTAAGTAGACTGTGCTAAAGAAGGTCAGAGGAATCAATTCCAATTCATCAGTAGAAGCTTTGACCAAGTAGTGGCATTTGAGGAAAAGGAAGGTGAATCATTAAAGTCAGTAGGATTGATCCTCTGGCCTCCAAAATTCAATCCATCCAATAGTTGTAGAGTTATTTCAGCCAATATTAAAGTGAACTGACCATCAGATATCCCCTTCCCTAGAGACAAACTGATAGCAAGGATTAAAAAAAACATCACTAACTGATTGAAATGTTACTATTATGCTTGTTTGACAGATTCTTCCAAAAGTCCTGGCCTGGCCCTACTGGCAGGTATCTCGTCGGCTCGGCCTTCCACCCATCCTCACTTATGCAGATTCAGTTTTAGCCAACTGGAAATTAAAGGATCCTGCAGGGTGAGTAATGTTTGAATTACCTTATTTGATTCTTTACTTCATATTCATAGTCCGCAGACACTCTTTTATTGTAATAGTAACATTAGAATAACACTGTGTATGTCTAATTCTTATTCAAAGAATTTTTTTTTTCTGCACTCAGCACTAAATTCCCTTTCATTTTCATTTTAGGGATATGGAAATTGGGTGAGTAGACGGAAAGTCACTGTCACATTGTTTTGAATTTCCCAACTGCACTTTCACATGATTGTTGCGGTCTGGTACATTTGATGCTCACCTCATATATTTTCAAAACATCATTTTGGAAATAGGAACATGGACTTGATATTTTCCTTCCCCGGTGGTGAGAGTTGCAGGGGATTTTTCTTGGTGTCACTGCTGGTGGAGATGGCTGCCAGCTCAGGCATAACGGTTAGTAGTGACTGCTGTTCCTCTTTTTCTTGTTAACTCTTTCTGAACCTCAGTGTGATGCCGTCTGTCCATCTGTCACCTTCCTTATGTGTCCCATCCTCCACATACTGTGTGCGTCTTTGTCCCTTGTCACCCAGTGATGGATTTTTTTAAAACTCTAACCAGGGGGCTCTGGAGGTGATGCACGCTATGAAAATCTCGGACCTCATCGGCATACAGGAAGGCCTCGTCAAAGTGACTCAGTCTTTGAAGAAGATGAAGGAAACTTTCAAGCTCATGCACAGTTAGTTTGAATTAAACCAAGCCTAATCTGAAATTAATCAATTTACATGCTGCGCCTTTTATGAAGGCAGAGAAATTCAAGATAATTAGAATAACTCAATATGTGCTCTTTTTCAGATCATGTGAATCCAACTGCGTTTCATGGAACGTTGAGAGTTTTTGTCTCAGGGTGAGTTTTAGGGCCATTAAAATACCCTGCACACTGAAGTTATTAATGATTTTAATATGCATCTCATCTGGTGCAGATGAAATAATGAAATCCCCTTCTGCTTTTCTCTATTACTGCACTGTATGTTTAGTTGGATGACATGTAAAATGGTGCCAGGTGCTTCTGATTCAGCCTGGTCTCCTAAAAATTACAATCCCATGCAGCTATAGTACACTGTCAATAACGTTTCTCGGAAAATGTGTTTAATGCCGTGACTGTAATCCGGGTTGTCTAATTTTGCATCTATAAATGGAGATTTATGTGTTGGAACTGTTTTAGGTGGCGAGACAACCCCGCGCTTCCAAAGGGACTGTTGTATGAAGGTGTGAGCAATGAGCCAATTTTGTTATCAGGTGGCAGTGCAGCCCAGAGTTCCGCCATTCAGTGCTTTGATGCTTTGCTGTGCATCCAGCATGATGACGAGACAGGTAAAGATGCATTCCCCCCCAAACCTTTGACCCCATCAGACTCTTCTCATGAATGAATCACTGTTTGTGCAGCCACTTGATTGCTCTGACAGAGAATGTTTCCAGGAAAGGTTGTTATTTTCTTTCTCTCAAACTCTCTTTTCTGTTCTCTTCATTGATTCTGTGTATCCAGGAGCCTTCCTGACACGCATGAGGGATTACATGCCTCCTGCCCACCGTCAGCTGATAGAAAGCCTGTCTGTCAGTCCGTCTCTGCGAGACTTCATCCTGACCCACTCCAGCTCGGATCTCTGCCAGTCTTACAAGTCCTGTGTCTCAGCGCTGGTGGATTTACGGAGCTACCACCTCAACACTGTGACCAAGTACATCATTGTGCCCGGTAATCACGCCCGCGCACTGGGCTGCCCGCTGAGAGGTGTGGGCTCTGCGCTGAACACCAAAGGGACCGGCGGAACGAATCTAATGGCCTTCCTCAAGAGTGTTCGTAACACTACTCAAAAAGCAGTGATTTTAGAGAGGCCATCTGTGTCAAGAGAGACTGATACATAATCTAAGCATGTATCATATATTCACAATAACCTGCACCATGTTATGCACTACGGTTTCCAGGTTGTATTTATAGAAGTTTTGCAAAGAAATAGGTATCAACACATTTCAACCATTATCCTAATCAGATAATGTATTCAATTCATTCAAGTCTTATTACCTTTTCTGGGTCAGGGTGCAACTTAATGTAAAGATGTTAATGATGCTATGTAGTTACCCTGAGATGAATCCAAAAACAGAAGCAGTTTAACATTAGATGAAAATGATTTGGTTTCACTTCTGGTTTTGCTGCAGTGATGTTATTGCTCGATGGTGGCCTGTGACATCAGAGTCGGGTGTGGTCAAACAGATTCCAAACAGTGAAACACTCACTGTTCATTCAACACCGACAATATCATACTATCTAATATACCAGAAGAAGATTTAGTCAAGTTAAAGGCATTATGTTATGATGAAGTAGTACGTCCAAGTTGTATGTACTGCATGCAATAGTACATACTAAAAGTAAAAAAGTATTCATTTTGGATAGCAGCTACTGTTTTTGAGATTCAAAATTGAAATGATAGGGGTACAAAAATGATTTAGGTTGTGTTTAAACAGACATTTTTAAGAACAAGAAAATGTTACTTTTCATACCATGTTATCCTCGATATCACTTAATAAACCGCACTTTACTTTAATATAAACATGGAATATAATCACATGAAAAACCTGTTAAAATATATAGTTTACAGACCATGCTGCAAATGTTTATTGTTGCATTTTATTTATTCTATTTGTACCAATAAATGACTGTTGAACTGATGAATAATTTGCAAAACCTGTACACGCTTGAATGGTAATATTATTTTTAAATAATAAATATGAATATTTTAAATAAAACGTCAGTTTTCATGTTGTTTTTTCAAAAAGTTTAAAAACTTTTTATAATAAGGAAATATGTGGATAAATGCATGCAATTACACAAATTATGCTTAATAGAAGAAAAGCATTTTTCGGAGCTCCATTTGATCGATAAACTAATTTGGTTTTTGTAAACAGAAGCTGAAAATGGGAACTCCTACGTGCTTGAGAGTAAGAGGCAGATGGCAGAGGAAGGAGACAAATGCAGAGAGAACCACGAGCTGTGGAACAAAATAGAGGAAGGAAATGCCGTGAGAATGTTAGAGGACACTGGTAAAATAAAAGCAAAAAGAGAATCAGCTGAGGAGAATGAAAGAGACAGACACAGTGGGGGTGATCAGAGGAGAGGGATGGATGTAGGATCAGGTCGCTCAGTTTGATGGACTGGAACCCCCACTCGCCTCCTGGTCTTGACTTGAAGGTTTCTCTCTTCTTGCTATTGAACACTAATCACATTGGAAGAGAGAAGACGGAGCTCAACCACACTGCTGCTGCTGCTGCTGAGCCCTGGTCATGGTCCAACTCTGCTTCACTAAAGCACAAAAGATGTAAAATGTGGAGTGTTTGACACCGGCTGAATGCAGCTGCGGCTGTAACTACACCTACAGCGGTACTGGTGTAGTTGTCAGCTGTCACGTAGAGTTGCAAAGTAAAAGGAGCTGATGGCTCTGAAAGCCAATCCTGCATTCCTGTTTCCTTTATATCATATAATGCTTAATTTCCACTGCACAGTTTGGCTCCACTCAACTCGCTTCTGGTAACATGTATTTTTGTCGGTTACATTTTCCACTGCAGATATAGCCCCTCAGTGTAGGTGGGATTATCATCTGATTGCCAAAGCGATGCTGCTTGAAACTGCCATGACACCATCTCAAACATGACACTTACTGGAGCATGTCATCTACAATAATGTCTGCACTTTGTGGGTCGTGCAGTGCAGGGTTTTGTTGGCTGCCTTTTTTAAAATTGGTGAAATTGTGGCCCCTATTAATGGAAACTTTGCTATTTGAAAACGGTGTTAGTTGCTCAAGTGACTATTCTTCATGACCAGTGATGCACACTCTGGCTCCATATGCATTTCTATTTTTATTTAAAATTGAAATTAAATAAAAAATGCATATAGAGTGCAACAATTATCTGTATACTTTAAAGTCGACTTCCAGTCATCAGCACCTAATCACAACTCTTGGCATATGTTACTTTTTTTACTTTGATTCAAATTAAACTTCAAGCTTGCTTGGAACATTGAAAAGTAAAAGTGACAAGTACAAATCCAAATTTTGCCAAAGGAAAACCGAAAAAGTCTAATTGAGAAGAGCCATGCCATACCATGCAATAAGAATGCAGCATATGTTTATATAAAGGCAACCAATTATATACCACAATACCCATGAGCCTCTGCCACTCAGAGACACAGTCAGTCAGAGACACAAACCAGAACAGTAGAGAATTTAAAATGCTGTTTCATTGCAGTTGTTCACAAAACGCAGCGCTAGCGTTGCTGAACTCAACCAAAATTGAATACAAATGAAAAGTTAATTGCTCTAAGTGGCAGATTTGTGAAATTGGTTTTCTCAGTGGTGCACTTCAAAGAATTTTAAGCTGAGGTGATTTGATGTTTCATACCGAAATGCACTTTGGCAGTCGTAGTTAACTTCTCCCTAGACATATTTATGTACACGGGCCCGTACCTTCAACTTTTTATCAAAGAAACAGGTACTGATGAGTCAACTGGGGGAGTTTCATGCCAGTTGAAGCGGTAGAACTGCTCCAACTGGAAGTCACGTAACACTGACTACAGGGACCAAAGAATGGGACTTTTACCTCCTGAATCAGGAGCACCAAAAATAGCTCCTCTTACGTTGCAACTCTATTCCCTCTGGCTTTCAGTAGACATAGGAGCACACCGAATCACCTTCAGTTGAAAATGTTTTAATTGTGATGTAGAAACAGTAGAAAAATGCATAATATTGCACATAATCACTAAATTGCACTTTCCCAAGGTACAGATCTTTGCATGGAAACCGGTGACCTGAATAATGTAATCTACTTCGCTGTCTAACAATGGGAGGTCAGTATGAGTCTTCCTGACATTTCTCACACATTTAACAGTACCATTATCTACATAAGAGCTGCTGTTATAAAACTACTTTAAGACTTCAGTTTATACCTGCTTTGTAACAGCGTTCAAGTTCAATATCATTGCTACATTATCAGTTTTTGTTTTTTTGTACTTAACCAAAGCTGGTGGCTACAAGTCTTCTCTGCTTTGCTACCGTACTCCTTTAGCACTGTATATAGCCCTTCTAATCCTGCAAGTTCAGTGCACTGTTGTTTGTGTGGGTTGATAAACAGATGTTTGGTGTTCTGTAACTGTTTTCTGCAAAAAAAAGAAGAAATTACAAGATGGAATTTGCAGTTAAATGGCAAGATAAATTAATACTACAAAACAACACTTCAAGTGTAAGCCACCTGGGCATGAAACAAATTACTTAGATAAGGTTCAAGACTTCACATTAGAGCTTTGCTGTGACACAATGAGTGACTGAGAGGCAAGGCAAACTCTTAATAGACCCAAGAGAAATGTTAAAATAGCCTTTACTTTTTGTTGGATATTCAAAACAAAAACAAAAAAACACTTTCTAGGTTATCATAGAAAATATTCTGCCTCAGAAGTAGTCAAAACATTATATATTTTGTTAAAAAATCTGACCTTACCCAGAAGAACTTCTGCATTTTTAACAATTGTACCTGTGTCAAGAGGAGGGGCCCACATATATGTTTTAAAATGTCATTTCACAGTACTTTGCCAAAAAGATGCAGATATTCTAAAATATAGATTCTGGGCATTGTGTGTCAGTGTAGCCAACAGAGAGGGACGGGATGACTGAGGCAAAGTCGGCTGGCTAGTTGGTTTGTTGCACAGTGAGCTAACTGGAGAGATAGAAGGAAAAACAGACAGACAGAGAGAGATAAAGGGACAGAGTCACAAAGAGAGGGAGGAGACAGGGTTATTAACAAAGGCAGGCAGACGTTCAGTCGGACAGACAAACTGGGCAGGATGTTAACAGATAAGGAAGAAGAGGAGAGAAGAGACGAGGTTAGAGGAACAGCGCTGACACACTGCCATGTACTGTACTGTGTTTCAGTCTTTTACGCATGTTCCTCTCAATAGTCAAATGTTTGTGCTTTGCCGGAGGTGGGGCTGATGTCCATTCAAAGATTATAGCTTCACTCATAAAAGGCCCTCCACATGGCGCCTCCTCTTGTTGCCAAGCATTATGCTCTAAGGGGAAAAAGACCAAAAGTGCATTGCATTTGAGAAGGCAATAAAAAGATATATAAGAGTTGAATTTACCCAGTGTATGAAAAAAACATCCATCTTTAACCTGCTTAGAAACATGTGTATCCCAAAGCTCACCTAGATTTTGCAGGTGTGTATCCGTCCTCTTCAGCGAACATGCCAGAAAAAGGTTTGACAGAATTTTAAATGTTTTTTGTCTCTGCTGTCCCCCAAAGCTGACTTAATGCGCAGTCTCAACTCAGAACCCCAAAATGAACTGGATTCTGTCGTTATCCATTCTCATATGTTGATTACTTCCTCTGAATATTCCCTCATCCATTTCGAGGAATAACAGGGGTATTAATGTGCCCAACAAAAAGGCTGTTTCCAAAGCCTTCATGTTTTATTCAAAGGAACCAGAGTTTCCACCGAGCATGCTTTTTGGACTCTGTCTTGGACTTGCGTTTCGGGGTGGATGTGAACACTTCATTGGGGTAAGGCAGAGCTGGGCATTGTTGGCTGTCCAGGGGGCAAAGTCTCTTAATCAGGGGCTGTAGCTTGTCCTCCTGCAGCTTGAAATCCAGCTCGACACTGAAAGACAAGAATAAGAGGCAAGAAGTTTTAGAACTTTTACATTATTCAGTTTTGAATTGTAGTTTCATGGTAAAATGTGTTAGATAAGGTCAGTTTTTTAATTTGTTTTGATGCATTTTTTAAGAGATGTGTTGTTTTGAAGAGATACCTGATGAAATTAGCATGCTAACCAGACGACCCATCCTGTCTTGTATTAGTAAGAGGTGACATTGAGTACAGTCTGCCCTCAGAGAGGACGAAGAAGTAGACGCAGCATCTCACCAGCACTTTTAGTTTACATCTAAAACTTACAGAAGAGGATTAGGGCCAGGTAGGAGAAAAAAATGATGAGAGGAAATACGTCAAGTAAGAAGTCACAATACAAGGTCGAGAAAAAGGTAAAAATACCAAGAACAAAGTTGAAATGCAATGTTGATAAAAAGTTGAAATGTCGAGAATAAACTCGACTTTTTGAGTTTGGTTAAAGTAGACTGCATGCTACAAACTTATTTTCCTCAATATGTCTATTATTTGCCTAAAAAATCACATAAATTACATGAAAGCGGATTTTTCCCTGACAATAGTTGTGGTAGCCTACTACCAAGAAAAGCTCATTAATGTGTAGGGGGACTTTAGTTCTACTAGACCCTTAAATATTGTGGTTATTTCTCATTTGATGACTGATGAAAATCAGGTTGTAGCTTGTAGTCTACATAACTGTTCGGATAGATGTGCAGTTTCTCTGAAAACAATGTTCCTCTGAAGACTTATTGACACACGAACAACAAATCTGTGAATATCTTTCCAACTTTACTTACCCAACACATAAAGTTGACTTTATTCTTGTCATTTCTACCTTTCTCTCAACATTGTATTTCAACTTTATTCTTGACATTTCAACTTTATTCTCAAACTGCATGAGGAAAAAAAAAAATCCTCCTCTGATTATTTATTTCTCCTACCTGGCCCCAATCCTCTTCCATTAAAATGAAATGTTACACTAACAGGAAAAAAAGCACCTTTAAAAACAAGGATTTTATTGCACATTTCTTGACTAAGAGTAAAATTAGGTGATGTCATTGGGTTTTTAAAGTTAACGATTCATCTTTTGGGTGGCTATGACTCAGATTTTCTCCACCGATGTCCAGATGGAGGCTGGGAGGGAAGCAAACGGTTCAAATGCACTGACAGACACCCTGGCAGCACATATCTCTAGCGGCACATATCCACATTTCAGAGACTCCTCCGAGTAATAGAGTTCCTTTGCATCATCTCTGTATTTTTTATGCATGCAGTCAAAGGGCTTTTCCTGCATAGATTATATTTGTATCAAAAAAAAGAGCCAGAATGTGGGTTGCTCCTGACATCAGACTTCCACATCCGCCAGTATAATCCCAGGCTGGTCATCGTCTGATTTTGTTCCGGCACCGTAGTTGAACTCTCTCTCCGATTAAATCTCTCAGGCCTGGGAGAAATGCAGGGCTTAATCCCATCCAAATGAAACCATTGAGAGGCCAAGCAGACCCTGATTAACTGTCTGTATTCATGCAAGGGATAAATGCATTATTATACACCATCTCCGTTCACTTTATTGCTATTGATTTGTAGTGCTCTGTTAATGTATTTATTCCTGGGGTATGCAATAAATTTTGAAAGCATCCGAGTGAAAAATAAAAGAGAATGAATCATCTGCTATGTGCTTGCCAAAATGACACTTCTCAACAAACCGTACCTGATAATAAAACGTTCTGTTGCTTTTTGGTTTGAGGCGTTTTTGATTCATCCTCGTTTTATTTTATTTTTTCCCATCACCGGCATTACTTAACGTGCTGCATTTTAAAAGCACAGTGAATTCCACGACTTACAAAGCTTAGTCCTGTCATTCACAGGCTGGAGGATTAAAGGTGGAACTGAAGCTGCTGAAAAGATGACATCTGACATGTCAAGGTCGGCCATGCAGTCCTCTCCTTGTCTGCAGGCGCACAAATAGACGTTAAGGTACAAAGCTGGGCCTGATAGGGCAACAGCTTTGATGGGCAGTGTAATTAGTTCGCTGAGGGATATGCTATACTCAAAGTGACATAATGAATCCTGGGAACTGTCTTCACCCTTAAGATAAGTGTCGGTTAAGAACGGAGCTCTATTAAAGCCTTCAGGGGCAGAAACAGGATGGAGGGCTGGATAGTAGTTTGGCAGGCCTGGACTTCCAATGAATCAATACGCGATTAAATGAAAAGCAAGTCAAAAATGAACAGGAGCCCGGGTTTGGGCTACTTGAAACTCAACATCACCATCTAACTATAAAGCAAGGGAGTGAGAGAGTGAGTGTGTGTGTCCCTGCCATATCTCGTGAACCACTCATCATGAAAAACATCATGTCGAATGTATAGCAATTTGACGCTATAACAATGAACTCTATGTTTGGTCACGTTTGAACAGCGAGTCTCTGGATTATGTGCATCCAGCTGAATATATCCAAAAAGGTCACGCCCATTTCTGCCTAAATCGATTTTTCGCTATTTTGTACTGGGTTCAGATTAGTTTTTTATGTTATGAAAACTACTCCAGAATATCACTGGAAAAAAAAGTATGTGGGCAAAGCTATAACAACAACCATTAGGTGGCGCTGAAGCAGCATCATCAGAACTGTAAAGGAAAGAATCTCTGTCCCTGTATGTATGTTTGTCCTTTGCATATCATACGAACTCTTCATCTGATCGACTTCCCACTTGGTGGGTGCATTGCTAAGAAGTCAAAGGAGTGCAGTATTAAATGTGAAGTTGATCGGTTAAGCCAGTCTTGAAAATGCTGCAAGCATTATACCCTGATTCTGGACTACACTGCAAGAAACACCAATGGGGATCAAGCAAATTAAACTTTTTAATAGTTTCCTTGGGATCAAGCAGTTTGCCACACACTACGAAAGGGCATGCCACCTGACGATGCTGCAAACAGCAATACCAGGAATCAAGCATATTTCTATTACAGGCATGAGCTCTAATGGCCACGCCCTGAATGGGCACTGCACTTGTTGATATAAATAGAAGAACCTTTTTTGTTATATCAAGTCAAAAACCACTTTTTGCACAGTCCTTTTCTTCTCTTCATTTCCTTGTGTGCTTTTTCCTCATTTCCACTTCAAATAAAAGCTAACACTTGCAGGTGAACACTGAATCCTTGACGATGAGAAACTCAAGCCTTTATCTTGACAGAACTGCTGTTTCTTGCAGTATGTGGTGCACTTGAGTTACATCTCTTATTCATATTATCCATTGTTTCTACTCCTCCAGCTTTTATCTCTGTTTGTATCTTTTGTTTTATGTAAAAAAAAAACTGTGTGTCTTTTACAACTGCTGTTTAAAGAATGAAAGCAGAGAAGAATCACAGCAGCACAGTGCAACACAGAATAGCCTCGGCAATTATTAAGCAATTAATCACTTGGCAGATCACTGCAATTACTGTACGCCGTGGACAAATGCCTCCGTGGGAAGCCAGAGGCAGCACTGTACGATGCGGGTGGCACTGGGGAGCAGGTGCTTCGGCAAACAAAAGCCCTATATCTAAGATCATCTCTGTACACAAACAGATTGAAGCGGCTGGAGACAGGGAGGCTTTTCTAGGGCATCCAGTAAAGCAGATTAATCATCTCTTTAGCTATGCAGTGTGAGTAGCTGTAGCTGTGATCAGTGGCGAGCCGTTTGTTTGTCTGTGGTCGTGGTGTGCTGAGCACCATTCAATGATTGTTGCTCCTGGGAGGGATTCTGCTGCTGGGAGATGTCTTTTTAGCACGGCATACTCTATTCATTCAGCAGTGTATACCTGCTCGCTGCTATTCTGTGTTCTTTCTGCTGCTGGCACCTTTCAGCGTAAAGTCATTTCTCCTCCCGTGATTTCCCCTTTGGCCATTCACAGTTCAAACTCACCACTTGACAAGATGAGTGGTTCGGGCCCAGTATAGTGTAACATCTTCAAAACTACATGACGGGGCATAGTAGATTGAATCACTAGAGACTGACAGGCATTTCCTCCACCAAGAGGCAACAGTTGAAGCAGAAACTTCCTGCAAGTTATGTTAATCAGATGCTGAAATTCTTCCCCTGTCATGTATATCAGATATAAAAGCCATCACCGTCGTCTATTACATCGCTTTCTGCTTCACAAACACACAAAGAAAAACCAAAATCTCATTAATGAGAACAAAACAGAATAGGCAATCTTGACAATTGCTCACCAAAACAACCACGGCTCTGCCATCTCAGTGTGGGATACAAGTGCTAATTAGCTCCTTGCGTCTCTTCGTATTGCTTTGCTGTTGCCTTTCCCTGAACTTAACTGTTTTTCAAAGTCATTGTTAGTTCCAAATTGGAAACAACTACATCGTAGACTTTGATTCTAATGCTGGTTCTTATTCAACACAGCGTGATAGGAATAAAATCCTTTAATGCTTTGATCTGAGCATGTTTGTTAAACTGGGCTTCCCGCTGTACTCTGGGTTGACTCACTGGTAGGCCTCATATAATTCGCTACTGATGCTCTTGTAAATGTTGTTTCAACTGCACATGAAGATGCATTTTTACAAGGAAATATGAGCAGCAGAAGTGGATACTGTCTCATCACACGGTCTTCTTCTTCAAGCATATTGATCGCCTGCATATGGCTTTAAACAGTTAGCACTGTTAGCTAACAGAGCTAACAGTGTAACCGCACAGGTAAACTGAAAACTGCAGAGCGGTGGCAAGGAATTCACATGTACTAACATGCATGTGCAGCCATTAATAGATCACATCTTTCCATAGTTAAAAGTTGTTTTACTGCTAATACCACCACTACCACTACCACAGGTACTAATAGGCTACTACTGCTAACAGTAACATCCTTCAGTGATATCTAGCAAGGAAGACTTTTTGTGTCTAAGATTTCTGCCTCCATTCCAACACAGTGAAGGTTGTTTACAGCACTGAAAGAAGTAAAGAGAAATAATGACTTGATTTAGGCCACGATCAATGCTAAGATCATCACAATTAAGGTATTTACTGTTGAGAAGATACCAGTGTACATAAAAACTGTGAGCTAGACATTAACTATGACTCCCAAGGTGCATTTCTGCAAGAAACATCCAACCACCAAACTTAAAATTCTCTTTTCTAACCCACTAACAGCAGGTTGATAGTGGGGGAATTCAACAACTGATTTTGCCTTTTTGTCTTGTTTTGTTTTCATCTGTAACGACGAGGGGTATTGAGTTTGCTACCATCCCTGACTGACCTCAGCTCCTCCTGCGGCCCTGAGGCTCAGAGATATTGTAGCAGCCTATTTAGACTTGACAACCACTCCAAAATTAAGGGCCAAACATGATTAATCAGAAACTAAGCTGAAATATTTAAAACTGCAAGATAAACCCAAAACTATCAGCGTTGCTCCCACTGGAGCTAAGTGATAATGTTGACTTTTGTAACATGCCAGAGGAGACGCTTTCAGGGATCCCTTTTCTCACTGATAAGATGGACAGTATCATTTTAGTTATTCCCCTTATTTGTCGTCTATACATTCAGCCTCTCTCTCCCTCTCCTTTACGTGCCATATGTATGCCCTATTTGTTGCAGTGATGTACGAGATGCTGCAGTATAGCGAGGGTGGGTGGAGACTGTCAGGGGAGAGCTGAAGTCTGGATAAGACCCGCAGATTGACTACCTGAGCTCAGCAACTGCTCCAGTCCTGAATTTATCGGACATGCTGGAGATGCTGGGCTGCTCTGAAATTAAGGGCTACATCTCAGGGGGCGCTAATCTTGGTTACAGTTGCAACATGCAGTTGCTGTTTAACTTTGAGGCGTAACCTTTGATGCCAACTTGCTTTCCCTGGCTTGTTTTTTTCAGCCCTTTCTGTATGCAGGCCTCCTCGTCAAGTTGTAACACAGAACGGTTTGACTGCCCTATCAGCAGTTTAACTCCCTGTATTAATAGACTATTATAATAACAGGGATGCTGATGATGAGGTAAGGTGGTGACAGTAAAAGGTACATCAGAAATCGAGAGCAGAGATAAACAATACATAAAAACTTTGTTTTTTTTTGTCTAGAAAACATCATTCAGTCTTGGAAGGTTTGTGCAGCTGAAGAATACTAAACAGCACTATTTGCTGAATTTAAGATATTGATGACAATATCTTTGGCAGAGACAGATAGGACCGTGACAGAGTACTACCCCGCTTGCCAAATAACACTCTGCTCTATTCAATTGGGTGATCTGAAATAAACAACATTTAATGATACAGAGCACAGATGAAATGATAATCTTCCACTTTATTAGTGCTCCGCGGAGTGCGCCTTCAATGTGATTTTATTACCATACCACATGCTTCGGTTTAGCGACAACAGACTGAGGGCACTTCTTTTGCCATCAGAAATTGTTCGGAGTTTGTTAATTAAGCCAAGCTGCTTCACCGACATACAGGGTTGGCACAAGATAAGATCAGCGAGGCGAAAAAAAGAGAAACTCAGCTATAGGCTTTAGGACTTTTCCTTGCTCCTCTACACAGCGGGCTCATTGCTTCAGTTGAACAAATTGCATTGCTGTTACGTCTATAATATTTACTCCTCAGTAAGATGGAGCCTGAATGCTCTGGTGCCACATTTATCTGCAAAATTAAGGAATAATTCCAGTCAAAATTACCTGACACAGATAACACCCTTCACAGGCTCATGTGACCATTTATTTACATAGTAATATATATCACCCACTCTGCTTAAACCCCTAGATTGAAAGCCACTATTACTTAGAGTAATTGCTAAAGCCATGAAAACAAATCAAAGTCGTGTCTGATCAATAGGGACACAAATAGAAACACACAGACACAGTGGCTCATAAACACAACAGAACACCTACAGTACAGTTTAGTACATAGAAAAATTAATATTGGAGAATGAACACAGGTTAGAAAATATATTTAAATAAAAGAAAATCCTTTGTTACAGTGCCTATTTTGATTAATCCTCGCACTGTGTGCTTTGCCACATTAATTATTTGTGATCTTTTCATGACTCATGCAGAAATTACAAAGATTAAAATCATCTGCCGTGAGAATGATAATGTGTTTTTTCTGGGAGAAACGGGACGTTCCCGTCTTATCTAACCTTGGCCTTGTTTACTTCCTCAGGAGTGGTACAAACAGCTGGGTGTAGGAGGGGGTTGAAGGTGAAAGGCTTTATTCTATTTAGGTGAACTCCATCTGTTTTTAAAAACATCATCTCGTCCCATGAGATTCTTCACAGATCGGTAGGCAAACAAGTCTTGACAGATCTGTTTAGTTGGGTCAGACACCAGGTCATCGGGAAAGCAACAGGCCTTAACATTATTTCTCTTGACATCTGTCAGGGTCTCTGATGGTGGAATCAGATTCAGGTCCAATAATTATTTTTTTTGGATTTGCTGAGATCTGGTAAGTTACCAAGAAGCATTGAGTCAGTTTTTCAGTTCTTGCTGAGTCGTGGTGATCTCCCTTTCGCCTTCGGTTGTTGAATCGTATTCTCTGATGGTGACTCAGGCTCATTCGGTGGAGGCTTAAATCTGTTTTCCAGTTTTATTGACTACAGTGCACAGCTGCTCTCTGTTTTGCTCTGGTGAGAGTGGCTGTAGCTCTGCAGAACTCTGTCTCTGTTATCCCCTTGTGGTTTCGGAGTGATATCGATGAGGGCCTTTTGTTTCTGTTTTTCCTTTAACTAAGACCACCATCAGACCAAAGCTCCTGTTTTGATGCACTAGGTGGAGAACATAAATAATGTTTAGTAATGCTGCTTCTGCAAGCCGGCAGCTCATGTCTGGGTCAGCTGTGTTCATATCCAGTAGGTTTAGTGTGTGGCCTGGATTAGAGAATATGCCGTCAAAATCTCCAATGTGAGGTGTATTATGATATTAAGAGTGTCCACTTTCCATTTCCACACCATGTACACGTGACATGATGCGGTAAACATGAAGTCAACAGGATTTAAGCCAGAACATTCTCATATTCCTAATCTGAATCAAGTGAATACCTCCTGTCCACCAGCCCCAGTGTGTTTATCATTTGATCATAGGCATAATGGAGGACCTGAGTCCAAGGTTTAAGGCGTAAAAATAACAAATTAGTCACTAATGGTATTAGGCGACCAAAATATTAGAAAATATTACAACAGCTTTCATCTGAGCAGAGCTGTGCTGACAGAAATGAAATATGGTTTCACATGAATTAAGATGCGAAAAAACGTCTCGCCAGACCAAAGCGGCTCATGATTTAGATGGGAGGCGGGTGAGGAGACGTGACAGTCATAAAAAGAGATGATGGACAAGAGGATCATTTTTATTATAGGTGATGTTAAAGTGCTGGGTGCAATAGATTCACCTGAAAAGTAACTTTCATCAGATCATGAGGCAGCTTTTGGATTATGAGAATGTTACATTTTAATATCACGCTAGGGTTTATTTTTTGTTTGTTTTAGCAGATTTCAGCAACAATTTTAAACTCAACATTCATTAAAGTGTAAGGGAACGTATTAGACTAATTTTCAGGTTCATACTTTTTGGGTTCCTACTATAACGTGTTTACATGTTTTAATGTTCAAAAACACATTACTTTTCTCACACTGTGTTTGAATACTCTTTTTCTCTTTAAGTCCCCCTCTCTTAAAATGTTTGAATATCTTGTTGAATCACATGTTTTCTGTCTTATTTCACAGTATGTGGTGAAATAAGGAACACCAGATACACAAATGTATGTGCACAAGCAGTGAAAAACTGAGTTTTACATAATATCCATAATTATTTTTAAGTCCAACAACTTTTTTTGTTTTACCTCCATGGATAAAGGCAGACTATCTGTACATAACTTGTATGACTCAACTTGCCATGCGACACTTGTATAAGAACAAATTTGTGAGGCCCGATGATTTCTCATCCCCCTGCATCTGATATAAAAATCCTGCTTTCAAGTTCCGATATGGTCTTACACCACAATCTGGGTCAGCTTGACACAATGCACTCGTCAAGGGAGAAGGGAGAGGAGGCACAAAATGTTACATAAAGCGAAAATCCTGAAAAATGTGCATGATAGGACAGTTTTGTTTGCAAGAAATATCCAGGGGTATGTATACAAATGACTTGTGATATTCAAGGTGTTGTAAATATCATGTTAATTCATTCAAATATTTCAAAGGACCGCAGAGACAGACACACCAAAAAAGAACAGTATCTATTTTAGTGCAGTATATTGTTAAAAAGAGAAGTATAAAGCAGAAGCTGGGAGGAAGATCCCCTTCCGGCAGCCATGTTTGATATTCAGAAAAGATGCAAAGTTTACATCAATCATTTGTGATTTCAGACCCATGTGAACACAGCAATCACGCTGTACAAAGTGCATCGTCCTGAGAGTATTTTACAAACAGCTGTTTCAGAGAACAAGGTAACAAGCGGGTTCAGCAGAAGAGGCTTTCGGAGTGAAGTGACAAATGACACAAGGTTAAAGCTTGAGTGGATTTACCACCTGCTTCAGAGCAGTTTTTCATCTCATAACATACCAGAACACTTACACACGCTTACACTGTGTTTTTTGACAGAAATACAATGTTTCTTTAAAAAGGGAAAAAAGTCTAGAGAGTTAATCCTGTCTTTCTGGGAAGAAACTAACAAAAGAAACGCTGACACGTTTTATGGGATGTGATAAAACTCTAGGTCCCCATTTGCTCTATGACAGGGTCAACTGTATTTCCTATCCTTTCTAATTCACTTCCCACTGCTGTGTACGATTACTTATTCATTACAATGGGGCCATACATCCCCCAGAAAACCTTGCCAATGATATTAGAGTTGTTATCTAATTTATCATCCATTGTACTGCAGAAAACATGCAACACACATTATACTGTACAGTGCTGCAAGTAGTTTATCCCTGATGATTCTTTTATGATTCTTCCTGGAACAGTTTCAGTATCTCTTAAGTATCTTTTACATTTTCAGCCCATAAATAAAAGCATCATTGCACCAACACTTCTTGCAAGCATCCCCCTTTCACACTGAATCCAATTATCATGCAGAAAAAAGCATTTAGTGCAGCATTAATGACACAGTGGCAGTGAAAAGGGCCCACCTGTAAATGATGCATGCGCTGTTTCGACAAGTGTCACAATTTGCTGTGTCTTGTCCTGTTCGGTAGGTGAGCCTGTGAACAGAGAGAGATGAAAAGATATATGTGATCCCCAGTGACAGACTTTAGCTTCCATATTTCAGCACCTGTGGGCATCAGCTTCAAGCTAAAATTTGTTCAGCTTGGTTTAGACCCGGCGTTATTTGCTCCTAACAGATGAAAATGCAGCAAGGGCCCTGATCTCGCAGTTCTCTCAGATTTGGTTAATCAAGTGTGTAGACTTGCTGATTTTACATAACAGGATTACCTCGCTTTGCACGGCATAGTTTTAAAATCTGTTCTGTGTCTCTACTCCATAGGCAACAGCAAGTAAGTAGCAACTAAATGCTGCATGAATCATGTGTAATGAAAAAATCAATGCCTTTACGTTCTGCGCCATACTGTATATCTTGCTTTTTTCTCATACAACTCAATTTACTACAGACATAATGAACATCAAAAAAAGCAATCAGCAAGACAAATTGTATAGGCTTCCTTTATGGCATAGGTACACAGCCCCGAGGATCTGTTGTCTTTACTGTAGAAGAGATGTCATTTGTTATGTTAAAAGACCTCCACAAAGGACTTACTTAAGCCATCTCTCGGGCCCGATGGAAGCTTATGAGCACACTTGTCAAAGATGAAACATTTAATATATAATGGCTTTGTCGTACAGTCCTCATCTGTCAGATTTCTCATTCATATTTACCTCATTTGAGTTTGCATGAGCATGCAGGTCTGCATATTGCTATTCGTGCTGTAAGTCACCGCATGCAATGGCAGGCTGCAGTGGTCTGGGGATGATGGGAGGGGCTGCGCTCGAGCTGCACATGTAATTGCTTGCTGTCACGGCAGCCCTTCACCCTGTCGGATGACATGTGGAGGGGTTGGACCTCAACTGTTCGCCGTGACATGAGAGGTGACCTCATTGGGGGAGACAGAACAGCGTGTGGATCGCAAACGCTGATGGGAGCTCAAGGTCAACAAGTTCATCCATCCTGCCCTGTTTCCCAAATGAAGTCTCTCCGAGCAGCTGTGAGCAAGGACAGTAACTCAGCGCACAGACAGGGTCCACACAAGTGCTGTGCGGCTGCCTGGCTTTTCATGTACATCCTTGTAATTTAAAGAGCTTCGCTCTAATAATCAAAGCGTATTAACCTAAATTCATAATCACCGTGTGTACTCAGCACAAAAACAGTTCCTACTCCCATTCAGGGCAAAATGCTTATGACCCAATATGGTGTCACTGTATTAAAAGGCTCAGAATGTCACAGAGGATGATTTCATAGATGCTTCATGGGGGGAAAAAAATAACTGCACCTCTGAAAGTCGTTCTGTAAGCTGACTGTTTGTTGGCACAGATTCACTGCTGTGTTGTTTGCCCACGTCAGCTGTCCTGGGATATGTCCTGCCCTCGTCATTCCAGTTTTACTGTCCCCACCCCCTGCCTACGTGCCTGCTGCTCTGCCTGCCTGAGAATTAAACAGCATTTGTGTTTTTATTGATAACCTGCAATCAAAAACTACAGGCAGATCAGACTGCACAGTCTAATGCTTTCAAGAGGAAGTTATTTGTGAATGTTTAGTATCAGGCTGTTTTCATTCACTGTTTGTACTTTTACCTGTGAATAGTAATGCATGATGATGATTCATCTATGATTTGTATATAACTCAGGTTAATTGTGAGGCAGTAGTCGCAGCTAATTATGACCTAGTCAGACAAACTGGATGCAGACTGTTTTGATGATGCGTATTTCCAATGGAATTCTAATTGCACTATCTCCACTACCTCTTTTGCAAGGGCACCGTTACTGCTTTCTGGGTTTAGAACCGCACAAAACCTTTGTGACAACCCAGGGCATTTTATCCCTGAATGGTAATGGGTGCAGCCAGACCTTTATCGAGTGCTGACAGAGCAGTATGGAGATAGGTCTAGCTATGCAAGAGTAATTACGTCCAAAATTGGCCTTTACTGTTAGACAGCGACCTCTAGTGGCTGTAGCAATTATGACAAGAAGGAAGGAGGAAGTGAGGCAATCTGGGATAAATGAGTTATTTTAACATGAACCCTAACCCTTTTTTCTAAACTTGACCAAGTGGGTCCATCTCATAATGTCAACCATGTTTTAAAATGACGAGCATGCAATGGTCATATTTCGAAAGATTTATGATGTCGAAGCATCCTTGGGCAAGATACTGAAACCCTGTGAATGATTTCTCAATTGGTAGGTGGCAGCGTTTAGGGATACCCTGCTTAAATATAGTCTACAGACACAGCAGATGTTATTTTTGATTTACATTTACTGACCACTTAATTAAACACTGCGGCGAGAATGGAGGGAGACCTTCATATTTGTATATAATCATGTAACATAACCTGCAGTTTACCTGCGTCACACATAGAAAACATTATTAAACTGTCGTTATTATGAAGTATAAGGCCGTGCAGAAGATTAATATTCTCTTTGTAACTGAGAGTGTTGCGCCTTTTACAGCCATCTGTAGAGGAAAAACCTTGAACATTACAGTTCATGTAATGCATAAAACCCGGTCAAGGTTTTTTAAAGATATTGAATAATGCTGTGCTTGAGCAAGAAACTAGAACAACTTTAATATCATCAGTGCCTCACATCAAACATTATCAAGTGTCAATGACCCACTTCTGCTCGAATTTGGAAAACCTGAGGAAATGTGAAACAGCTGACATGAGATTGCTTTGCTTGTAGATCCTTTTTGCAGCATGTCCGTGACAACCATCCAGTGATTTCATGAACAGATGACAAGCTCATGCATGAGGTTTAGTTCCTGTTGTACTTTTACACAAAATATTTTTCTTCTTTGCAATGAGCTCATGGGATACACGAGGGACAGAAAATAAAGAAGTGGGATATTCTGTAATAATGTTCTTTCCAATGTAAACAGTGAAGTGGATATGTATGAAAATCCCTTTTAAAAGCACTGTGCCTGAACCCATGCTGGACTGATAGATTACTTTATCCTTTTGTCACTGTGTGTACGCTAAAAGCAGTGGCTTAAAAATCACTGGACATCATGCATTTATTCCCGGCGAGCACAGGGAGGCTTTTAGTTAGATTCATCTCAAAGTGTAGCTTTAAAGAAGGCTATCTGACTGTCCAGCCATGCAAAAAAGGGAACAGTATTTAGGAACATACTGTGGCAGGCAGGCTTTGCGTCTTGTAACTGCATCTCTCTAATAACGCTAAAGGAACACAACGCAGTGGAGGCACTATAGCAGGCACAGTTTTGTGGAGATGAAAGGCAAAGCGTTATGAGGCTGCACTAATTGGGCCTTTAAAACCAACTTCCACAGATCCACACTGGGGTGCCTTGTTCTCCACTGGATATGGATAAGACTTGAATACAATTTGCTTTGTGTTGCTATGGGTTTTAGAGATGGAGTACATTGATTCTTACGATTGCACTGCTGTAGGAGTCTGGCTGTGGATATGGCTTGAGGACTTTATGAAGCTTGTTAATGTGTTTTCTCCTTTACAGGTACGGTACGTCTCTAATGAAATATAACACATAAAAAATGATTGAAGGCATACTTGCCCTTGCATATCAATTACATGGAGACAGCAATAACATGTATTGTGGTCTGCCTTTGAAATGCCCATTAGGCAGCTGATTGTATCACACTGCTAGCAGAATGTTTTAACCATGTTAGTTTAGCTTAATTATCCTCTGATCTTTCTTCTAGCGCCACCAGCAGGTCAAAGTTTTAACTTATTCAGTGAGATATCTCAACATCTCCTTAATTGGCTCCATATTTCGTTAAAGTAGTCATGGTTCCCAAAGGAAGAAGCACCACCATGAGGTCGACTTTTTGGGACTCTATTGAAACATCTAACAACTATTGGAGGGACTGCTGTGAAGCTTGCATGCAAATATACTTGCAAAACAAATGTCATTTCCATTAACCTCAGCTGTACTTTGTTTTTGGTGGTAATAGCGAGATGCAGGAATGAGTGAGCATTTCTTACACGTCAGTTCCCTTGTCTCAGAGTCCATGGGGTTTTTAGTTTTGTTTGTTGCCTAACTTTTGATTTTTAAACTATAAATGGAATCTCCAAAAGTGAAAGCTAAAGTGGGGTTAATTTGTGAAGATTATCTTGGTGACTGAAACATTTAAGTATTATAAACTTTTGTTAGCTGCAGAGCTCATTTTCTGTAATAATCCAAAATTCAATGGAAAAGCACATTTATTTTTGTCTTGGGATCCAGGGCTGTCTAAGTACAGCTTCACAGAGTTGCTAGCCTGGATGTATATATTTTTGTTGTTCAGGCCAACATTGCAATTGTTAATAATGCCATTGCACTTACCAAGGACATTGCAGTTATGATGCTATAAAGAAATTTGATGTCAGACAGCCATACTGGCTTTAAACAAACCCTCTTTACGCCTTGCAGCCGGCTCTGTCTCACCCCTAGCATGTGAATGTCAGATACTGACACTATGTCACGACCTTCGGCACAAGACCTTTAGTTTCTGTATGGCATGGCTTTCCATTAACTGTAATGTAAACCCATCTGTGGCAATGTTAGAGAACAATATATTCTGTACAGTATGTTTGCATGTATATAATGTAGAGCGTGATCTACTCACCCCTCTCTCTGCGCTTCACCTTTCTCCAGCTCCTGAATAACTCCAAGGAGGACCTTGATGGTCTCCTGGCTCGAGCTGATGAGGCTCTCCATGGCCTGCAGCTGTGCTTTGATATCCTTGTCTCCAGATAAGGGCATTATCTGCTGGCTGCTCCCCATGCCTGGGGCTCCCGTGTCTCTTGGAGGAAAGCCCTCGTCCCCCCCAACTGTTTGCTGGAGTTTAGAGGAGGCTGACACATGCCTCGTCCGACACTGCCCTTGTGACTGCGCAGAACATTTGGCACTATGGGGAAGTGTCTGCGACTGCTGTTCATTTAACTGCGTGCCCTTTTTCCGCTTGCAGCTCACAGACGGGCTTCCTAAAGACTCCACCTGTGTCAAAGAGTTCCATGCAACGGGGCCGGCGCCCTTTGCCTTGTCCTGTGAAAACTCTGAGTTAGCCAGCTGGCGCTTTGAGGAAGTGCCAGCATCCATGTCTTCTTTGGGTAATCCTTTGTGTTTGGTCCTTGTCCCACAAACCTGGTACTCTGTTTCTCTTTTGGAAGGAGGGCTGCTCGGATGGCACTCTTCCGAGAAATGTGAAGAGTCTGGACAAGAGGGTCCGTCCAAACAGTTGGCACTGGAAAGCAAATCCTCTGTATCACTGCTGTCATCAGTGTGGTGAAGCAGTGCTTTTGTCTGTCCCACAATCTTTCCCTTGTACTTAGAGGACTCCCCGATAGGCTGTCCATCCTCTCCTCCAGTCTTTATATCACTCAAAAAACCATTGTTTTGTCCTTTATAATCTTCCACCAAAGCAGTATGTTTAAACGTATGTCCTTTTTTCCTCTCAAAAGGGAAAGTCTTGTATCGCTTAGTGAGGTCCGGCGAGGTCTGGACACCAGTACTCTTGGTCACGTTTGGAATGGAGCGTCTGGCAGGCATGGTCATGTATTTTCTTTGTGTCACTTTGCAGGAAATGGATCTGGAGCGTTTTCCCCGATACTCATTCTGAGCTTCACAGATATCCTTAAAACGCACTTGTAAGGCCTTGTTTCTCTTTTTCACCTGCTGCTTGCCTGATTCTGGTCCAGACTGTGCATCAAGACTGTGTGACGGGCCTGTCTCTGAATCTGATTCATCGGAATTTGAGAGAACAACGCATTTGGTGTCTTCTTTACTCACCATATTTCCTGAAAAAGTTGAAAAGAGAGAAGAAAAATCAGAGTCTGTGTGTTTCTCTGTTATCTAGTGGGAGAGAATCTAATCTATAAGATACTGTAACAAATTATCATTTTCTCCTTTGGGACTATAACTTTTCATTTAGGTAACACATCATAATCCTTTATTAAAGACAGCACCGGTGATCAAAAACACTGAAAACCTCTACATGACAAATAAAAAAACTCCAATTATGTATGTGACTAAACTTGGATCTAGTCACACAAATCATTATTATTAGTTCTTCTGTATTTCCAATTCAAATACATCTTTCAATGACATCCTCTGTTGTGTAACATAGAAACAAAGCAATTATTTAACCAGGTTTGTCTCAATGAGTTTGTCCTCAATACAAGGACGGACTGGGCAAGAATAGCAGCAACACACACAATTAACATAAAAGCTCATGGATTTCAGTAACATTTAAACAATATTAGATGAAACATTTGCACACAGACAGTCCGGACTCAGTAGATTTGACCATAGTTATATCAAACTCATTCAGTGTTACTATGTTTCAAGGCAAAGGATCAGTTGGCAGTTGGTGCAGAAAACCAAAAAGCTTCTGCAGCAGTTTTGAATGAACAACATGAATGCAAAAGACTGTAATTTCCATATGATTGGATAGTTTTTGTGGAAATAGTCACAAGCTTTTGCCATCAACTTTTAAATGATTGCTATTTAATAAAATAGTTGTTCATTTTTAGAACTGATGGTTCAGCCTTGGGAGGTTCTTGTCTGTTAAGCTTGTGCTCCAACTATGAGTCACCTAACAGCTTCTATGGAAAAAATGAATGGAACTTCTTTATTTCAAGCTGTGCCTGAAATAACTCCTTTCACTTTCCACTGCTATACCTTACCCACCGTTTTGTTATGCTAGCCCTACTGCTGCACAGCTCATTGCTAACCCTGCCAGCACTTGCAACTGCTAGTTATGTACTGTAGTTTGTCACAAACAAGCCCGCCTGCCAAAAGCGTGATCATTTGCTTGAGGACACCTTTTTGGAATAATAAGTGTGTTTACGCTAGGCTCCTTGCTCCTGCTGCCACCATTCAAAAACTCTGTTCAATGACTTATGTCACTTGTCAGCCTTAAATACACGCCTCGAGCTAGAAGCAGTTTTTTTCTGTTAACTTGGGGTCTTATCACTGTCAAGATGCCAGATCGCTGTTTTACCTCATCAAGCTAAGTATTTGCCGGTTATCCTAACATGTATTTAATATGACTTCTTGTGGTTCAGATATTTGTGTGCTTGACAATCTTATTAAACTATCAGACTGCCAAAGCTGCTGGCTGTTATTGCTCTCCAGATGATAACTTTGAGCAGCGGACCTTATTCTTTCTCCAAATGCATTATGACTCATTTATGTTATTGATTCATGTTGTGGAGAAAATAGCAATACTCTAAAATATGTTTCAGTATTAAGTGTTTTGGGCTCAATTGGTTTTGTGGCTTATTTCCCCCTCGGCTCCTGTCACTGTGGGGGTTTCCTGCTGGATCACTGCAGAGTCTCTTAAAGGTAACAGTGTGCATTAGCTTTAGTCATTTAAATACACTGCGGCCTTGCACACAGCTCGTTCTCTTGGCTTCATGAGAAACTCCTTTGATGCACCTAGCAAAGTGACATTTACATTTTATCCACACGGATCCCAATCAGCTGTACATTAGGGAAATGTTCTAACTCAAACAAGCGGGTTTATGTGACAGCTCGCTTTACCGTTCGTCATATCATAATTACATCTAAACTGCTGAGCTCCTGTTCTCTGATCTGGTACACTCCGCCGCACTCACTGCCAACCTCAAGCTTCCTGTATATCCACCCACTTATGGTCATCTTCTTATCAACGCTACATCACATTTTAAAAGATAGATTTTTTTGCATTTAGATTGCTTGATAGTACTGAATGTTCCCACAAGGGTTGGAGGTGTTTTGTTAAGGAATAGCTGAGGTGCGGTTTAGTGGAAAGTGTTTGGTGTATAATGTATTCCCCTTGTGGTCTGAGGGAGTGACCACACAGCTGCTGGGCCCACACACACTAGACTCTGCAGAATATCTGGTGTTGGGCTCCTCCACATGTATCCACCTGTGGGCTCTGAAGTCTGAAGTCCCCAGGGGGAAATTTATTATCTCCACTCCCCAATCTGTGCTGTGCTGAGCAGAGTGACGAGGTCAGAGCCGAGACATCTCATAGAAAGTCTGTACAAACTCTACAATCTAATATATCTGTTCCATGTGAGTTTGCTGATCTTAAACTTACTTTTTTTAAAGATACTGTTTGTTAGAATCTTTAATTATGGATGAATACTAGTTACAGTTTAAGCTTTACCACAGAAGCAAAACTTTTAATGCTGATGATATCCAAACAGCATAAAGCTGGATTGACTCGTTCAAAGATGCTTTAACGTGTGTGTAGCCGTGCAACATGTTTCACCTCAGTGCTCTCTGAATTCTGCAAAAAGCACCTGGAGACACCGTATTAGCTGCACTGAAAAACAATCCAAATGCATTATTTTATTGCTTTTATCACACATACTGTAGTTGACAGTGTTGGGAAGTAGCCAAGCCAGTTTTGTATGTTAACAAGAATCTTTTCCACCAGGATTTATCCTGTTTTATCTGCATTTTTAGAATCATCTGTATCAATTTTCCTTTTTTTGTTACATTTTTTTTCAACTTGCTTTCTGTTTTTATGCCCCAAAACTGTGGAACATACTGCTTTTGGATATTACAATGCAAAACAATAAATAAAGATCTAGCTTTGAAATCTGGCTTGTAATTTGCAGTAATGATGTAGTCTTTATTCTAATAAGTAGATTTAGATTATTTGGACTGCTTGCATTTCTTACTAACTTCTATTCCTTGAATTCTTACATTTTAATGCTGCAATTTCCAGTCTTGCAAAATTGTATTTATTGTTGTTTATTTTGTGTCTGAGTTCAATTCAAAGCGCTTTGGGCTGCAGTAGTGCTATATAAATTTTACGAATGGTTCACAATCACTTGAACAAATTTGTAAATGAGAAACAGTTTTCAGTCTAGAGTAGGAGTGTTAAAGTCTCCAAAAAGTGTGAAGCATATTTTCTAACAACTGTTTTAGCATTATGGTTTATAAGACACGTCTTAGCACTACAGCAGTCAGTGTTAGGAACTGGAATAATTGCTTTGAAGCACTGAAACCATAGCTGTTTATGATTGTTAAAAGTCAATGAAATCATAACTTGTTGTGTTTGTAAATGCAGCATTATGATGAGCTGGAATCAATGTGCTTCATTTATAATATTTTTTTTGTTTAACTACTGTCACACAGCACTAATGATGCACCGATCATTACCATGAATTTCTCTTTCAATTAGTCACTAATTACTCATGTTTAATTCATCATTACCTAATAGTTTCAATCACTTTTAAAGCCATTGCATGTCAAATGTCATTTTGACATATTTCAAGCGGCAAAGCTTGATTTATATTGATTATGTAATAAATCACAAACTGCTTTGATCACAGAAAAGGGGCTAAAAATGACTTTCATAATACAACAGCCTGCTGCTCTAGTCGCTCCCCATGCATGCAGAGTTTCAAATTAAAGCCCATATGATCAAATGAGAAATATTGCATTTTCTGTCTCAACCACGATGAAACACATTTCATAGCTCGAGCATGAAATATATCAAGAGGCACGAGGAAATGAAATGATGTCTGATATGGTTGAAAGGAAACATCAGAAAGAGCTGGTTAATCATTTTCATATGACAAGACACCACGCGATAAATAAACTCCAATGAATCATTTATTACCACACAAAAGCAAGCTATTCATGGTGTCGCCGCTTCTCTGAAAGTAATCATGTTTTATCATTCGGAGACATTGTAAATCCATCAATGTAATTGTTCTGGTGGGGAAATTTATACTGAAGAGACGTTTCCTTACTGTCAGATTCGCGACTCCCATGAAATTAGTAAAAGGGGAAAGCAAGGGGAGATAAGATTAATGTTAACTTCTGATCTGCAGTTGATACATCTGCAGTGCATGTCGACTTCCAGTGGTGTAATGAGTGAGTGTGTAAACACATTCACAAAAAGAGCCACGCGTGGATTCAGAGACAGCTGACCTCTGGGCTCAGACATGCAACAGGACCCACAGCCTCTCCTAGAAGCAAGACACACAGACTTCACAGAGTCCCTTAACCTCTTTGGTTTCTGTTAGTCTCTTTATGGTCATTCCGTGTCTCTTTTTTATTTTTGTCTGTGGTGGTTTTGTCTTTTTGTGTCTGTTTGTGGTCATTTTGTGTTTCCTTGCACTGACTTTCCTTGGGAACGATACGTATGACTTTCTACTATACATTACACACTGGAATTCAAAGGTATTCCATGAAATTTTGGTGCCCAAACCAACCATTTTACAGCAATAAAGCGTCTTTAAAACAGTGACTATGATATTTAAGACAGTAATTGTCTTGTAGGGTACAAGAGCGGGCATGTGAACAAGTTATTCCAGTCATGTGCTGAAAACAGCACTTTTTCAAGGTCACATTTCGTAGCATATCACACATGTGCTGCAAAAGTTTTCATAGGAAATCAAATGAATCCCTTCATGCGCAAACATTGCTTTGTAATCATTTTGAATCTCTTTGTGTTATTTTTTTGCCTGTTTCCATAGTTGTTGTGAGGCCCTTTGTGTCGCTTTTTGCAGCTGTTTTGCATCTCTTTGGTCTCTTTGTATTCTTTTTGTCTCTTTGTAGTTTTTAATGTTTCCTTGTGATCCTTTTGAGTCTCTTCCTGGTTGGTACGTGTCTGTTTGAGTGACAGTTTGTAGGTGAAGGCCAGTGGGCGGGCCGCTGACCATCTGGGGCCTGTGCCTGTCTCTGATCGGTCTGCTCAGTAATCCATACACAACAACAACAACAACAACAATGAGTTACTCATATGAAAAGAATACACACTTTTAAATAATGGAAACTGTGCTGTTTCATGCAACTCTGCATTGTTTTTATGTGGGGGCAGAAATATGCATATGTGCACTTTTATCTATGTGTATTAGTATGTGTGTTCTGCTGTCACCTCTTCAAAGAGAGGCCTGTTCCAGTATCTTACAGAGCGTGTGCACCAACACACACACACAGCGGACAAGGACTGATAATAAAAAGCATGAGGTTGTATTTCTTGGGAGTCCTGCCATGTGTTTCACCTTGCAGATTGTCCACTGTAACTGAACCCTGAGCTCAAATTGTTGATGAAATGGAATATATTTAGAGGCAACTATGTTTCATCTTGCTCCCTATTATTGCTGGAATAAATGGCATGCCAACAGCTTCTAGTGTGACTTCAGTCACTGCATTGCATTCAGTGCCAGATGAAAAAATAAAACAAGCAACTAGCTCAATCTCATTATACACGAACAATATGGTATGCTGTGTCATGCATTTACACATACTTGTTTTGGAATTTGGAGCAGCTGAGTTTTATTGAGGGTGGTATTTGTTCTGAAACATAGCTTAGTATGCACTTTGATTTTAGCGCAAGTTGTTTGTCAGAAGCGCTTCCACGGATAAAAAGAAATTTGTTCGAGGCTGATTCACATGGGATCATACTATTTCACACTCAGAAATACCAATCTCACACCACTGAAAAGGTAATCACATCTGCAGGAAGTCTCCTCTAAGCGCATACAATTCCGTATGCAGTCATGTAAGGCATGTAAAGCAGCTAAATGGTAATTCGCACAAAAGGAAGCAAGTAAAGCTCTTCAATGACTTATTATTGTTGGAAGTCAGATACACACAGACCGAGAGAGAGACTGATGTGACACATGAATATATTCAGATGGTTGAGCGAGAATCTCCTTCGCCTTGTCGTCGTCTTTCTCCTCCTCCTCCTCTTCTCAAAGCAAGCTATATCTCTGCTAATGACCTGAGGTCCTTCCCTGATTTGGCCTCAGCTATCCAAAGGATTATGAATAATGCATTGACTCTAAAATTGCAAAAGTAATCCTCTGAAATCTCCTTATGTACCCTGGCAGACCACGTTGTCTGTTCCAATTGCTCTTCAGTTCTTCACGCTAAAATGCTGCATGTGTAAGAAGGGGGAAAAAAACACCTTTCACTGACATATCATGATTGATTTATTATGACCACGATGTTGTAGAAATGTGGTTGTTTGTAAAGAATGTTAATAGGGAGGTTGGATCCATTTTTCATGCAAAAAGCAGATCTACAACACTGCTGACTCATGATTTATTTCCCATGGCAAAGCAGGGAGAAAGAGGCAGCTCTGCTTAGATCGCCTTACATCCTTGACAGCTCACATCAGCGCAATAATTACTGAAGTGCATCTGTAGGATATTCACATAGGATAGCGCTGTCTAGCCACTCTCATTAATGGTTACGTAATGTTATTATAGTAACCTCCACTGCACCATCAATACAAACTGAGTGCATCATGAACACTGTCAATGCTACACCTCATCACTTTAGAAATATGTGCTAAAAAGTGTGTGTGCCTCCCTCTTTAATACTCCCCATGCATTCCTCTGTATGCATTGTTGCTGTGCAATGTATGGAGAATTTCCCTCATTATTTGCATAAATTACAGAGCGTGACATTGCACCAACTAAGCACAATGTAAAGGACGAGATATTGCCGCCTTTGTCCAATCCATAGTGTTGTGTGCAGTTGTATGCATTTCTATAGCATTGTGCAGCTGTACAGTGTAGGTCCCGGCCCCTACACCCTCCGCGTTGCAGTAATCTTTTTCTCAACACACAATCACGCTCTTTTCCCAGCCACAATGTGAGCCCCTTTGGTCCCAGATTTTTATATTGTCTTTTGTTCAATTTTTGAAAACAATCCCAGCCAGTTCTCAGATCTCCACAGTCATGCACTCACACACACACACACACACACACACACACACACACACACACACACACCATCTTATTCCAGCAGTCGTCCAGAGCTATCTGTATCTATCCGTGCTGCCGGCTACACCTGTGAAAGTTTGCTTTATGACATTGGCTTAAAAGATTTATCACTGAGAAGCACTTTCTGTTATGGGGGAAAGCGGGAGGTTTTAAAAGGGTCCCATCCCTCTATCTCCTGGATGAGAGCACTGGCTGTGAAATGGATCCTTGGGAAGAGTAAGTTTCGAGAGGCTGATATGCAGAAGGGCATTTTTTGTGCCTTCCAGTTAGTGTGGGTCTCTTTGTATGAAAGAATGGAGAAGACAGTGTCAGCCTGCATCACTTCGGAGCTTACATCTGTAGTGCATCGCCCTGATGAGTTCATTGATTAATAAGGGGTTGGGCTATGGGCATACATGTGTCCTCAGGTCGATGTGATGATTGACTCGGGTGTAATGTAGAAGATGATTTGAATGAGTGAAAAAGATGCTGAGATAGACGAGCTACAATGTGTTTGTCACCTTAAAGCTGTACCCCGTCTGTGTTTCCTGTAAATTCAGGTAGTCAAGGAATGACATGTAGAAAATCGAGGGGGAGAGAGAGAGAGAGAGGGAGAGAGAGAAAGAGAGAGAGAGGGGGGCGGGGGGAGGCAACGACTGAGAGCAAATATAAGTGCAGCTCTGTATGTGATGCAGTACCCTAGAGCATCCCAGATCACACATGTCATTAGTCATGATAAGTCTGGATCCACCTCTCATCAAATCCAGCCTTGATGAGCACATCACTCATCGCATATGAATCTGCCACATAGTCTACGCCACTTAATAGGATAGGTGTTTTCCAATAAATGATCATCACCCCGGCAGTCTATCGCTGCACAATATACAATAGTCTATTAGTGAGCGCTCATCAATATTCCTCACTATCAAGCCCCAGACAATTCACAAGTACAGCAATCCCGATAATCAGCCTCTGCATCATCAGATAAAAACTGCATGTCTGTCAAAGGCTGCAAAGACGCGCATTATGATAAGTATATACATCAAAGTCAAATTACATCACCCTTCATCTTCAATATCAATTGTGAAGAAAAAACCTTGGCGTGTTCCCCTGATTAGTCATTAAACCTTTCAGTGCTTGGATGCAGAAATGCCCCCTCCCTAATTTATCCATATCTAATGCATACAGGGATCATACACATGCACGCAGCACTAACCAACAGACTTTAACAGTATTTTATCACCATTCTTCCACGCTTCTGACATCCACTTTGATTCAATTAAGATTTTAAAAGGCAGAGCAGACGAATCCCCCACTCTTTTTGCAGTACCTGTGAATATGTGTGCAACTCCAAAAAAAGGAAGCAGAACTCTTACCTTGAGAAACAGATCAGAGGTGCAAAGGACAAGAAAGCGCAGATCCCCTGTGGAGCCAGTGTTCATCCATGTATTCAGTGGGTGCCGGGGTACCGTCCAGCCACTGGAGCAGCTCTCACGGGCTGCGGGAGGACAGAGAGAGAGGCAGCCGGCGCAGTGACAGCTGGAGTAGTTGTGGCACATCCGGCAAAGATTCAGGTTATCAGGATGGAGAGGGGAAAAAGCAGAAAGACATTGCCTCAAAACCTCATCGAGTCCTCACTGATATCCCCCTCCTGCCTTTTATTCTGCACTCTTCTCCTTTATACCCCTCATTCAAGCATCACTGACACTCATTCGCTCTTGTCCCTGCACTCACCGGGAACAGGCACTCACACACGCAGCGGAGATCTCCATCTCGCGGTGCTGCTGCTGTTGCTGCAATCCCTGTGCATTCGTGATTGAGTGTATGTGTGTATGTGTGTGTTAGAAAGGCAGGGAGAGGGTGGGCTGGTGGGTGGATGTGTGGGTGGATATGGCAAAGGGAGGAAGGAGGAGGAGGAGGAGGAGAAGAGGGAGGAGGAGTGAGGGGTAGTACGCAAGTACTGCTGGGGAAAGTCCAGAGTCGCTGAGCTGCATCATCGGCGAAGACCCCCTTAACTTGTCCTCCACAGGCTGGCTCCGGTGACACTGAGCTGTTATATAATCTGAAGGGCTTCGGGAGACGGCAGAGAGGGGGAGCTGTGAAATAATAATGCATTGTGCTTTTAATTGGATGTCTCCTGCCCCCCCGTTACTTTCACACATCTGACACATTGTTTATGAGAGGTGGTGAAGGGGGCTGAATCGAGCAAAGGAAGAGAGAAGTGGCTCTGAAGCTGCACAAAGGGGTGAACAGAGGAGGCGAGGAGCCAACAGGGCAGCAGTGTTAATGAGAAACTGAGACGACAGAGAAAATGAAATGACGAGGGGGAGTAATAGAGATAGTGAGATGGAGAGCGATGCGCAGAGAAAAATGTACTTCACTTGAAATGGGGAATATTGATTTGCAGACATCTTAAATTTCTAGGATTTCTCCAAGCTTCTTAGAAGTTTACGGCTCAGCCAAATGGTGAATAAAGTCCTGTTATGATTCTGTTCTGACAAATGCAATGCAAGAAATTCTACATTTCTCCGGTTAAAACAACATGCAAACTTTGCAACAAGATGAAAAATATGCATAGTGAGAACAAGTTGTTAGTCTGTGGCAGTACAATGTTGCACTCTGTGAACAAGCTGCCAGCATAAAGAGCAAAGTTTGCACAAAGAAATGATCATAATCGTGGGAACAAGATCAGGGCGTAAACAGGTTTTTATCATGAAGTTGATAAAGCTATTTTTGGGTTTATGTCTTAGTTTGCGTAGCTATGTTGAAGCTGACATTCTTTAGTTAGATCCTCAGTGAATAGGGCTTTTTTTTTTTTGCAGTTATTTATCTATTTTTGTTAGTTTCAGTTCTGCAGTTTGCTTTATTTAAAGCTCCTGTGTCTCATTTATAATTTTCCTTTTTTCCTCCTTGTGGTAGTATTCAAAAAGGAGACTTTCCTCTCCTTAGAAACAATGCTATACTGGAAAGAAAGGGAAAAAAAAAACATGCGGTGGGGGCACCAACACGTAGAAGGTTTATGCATCTATGTTTCTTCAGTGGAAGCTCACCCTACAGTACAAAATGCATAGGAGGTATGGTATGTCTACTGTAGGAGCATCCAAGAGTGCACTTCATCATGTTATCTACATTTAAGGGCACGCATTAGTGCACTTTATCTCTTTTCCTGCACTGCAAAAACACCCCAAGGGACACTGCATCAAATGTTCCTCACTAGAAGAGCACCACTGATGGCTTTTAATCATATTTTATCAGTAGGAGAACAAGGAACTCCCTCACACTGTCTGTACACATTAAAGGAGATTTATTATGAAAAATAATAACCTGACGCAGGTCCCTGTACCCAAACGTTGTTTCCAATAAATCTCCTTTAATAGCAAGTGAATAACACTGTACAAAAGTTCTTTGTACTACTATAATCAGCTTATGGTTTTCCCTGACACACCTGTCCATCTACAGGTTTACTACCAGGGGCATCAAAGAGGGAGATTTGCTGCATTTTTTTTTTTAAATATGGGGGCACCAAGGGGGCGGTCCAGAAGTGAAGTAACCCAATAAATCTTCTTTTTAAACTAAAACCGTGATCTTTTCCTAAACTAAACTGTGACTGTTTCACCATTTGTTTAAAACTGCGACGTCCGAGGACGTGTTGATGTCCTATCACCAATAGGTTGCACTAATTTAGGAAACACTCCTGTCAATCAAGCTATGTGGTTGTATGGGTTGTAGAACTCAAAAAGACAAAGCAACTTCTGTTGGGATCTTTCACTTTTTACTATAAAACCTATGCCGACAAAAGTTCCCAGTTGCTAAAATGACATAATTCTGAACAGGTGGCTTTAAAACTTATACGTATATTTACAGTGAAACATTTAAAGACAAACATTCAGCTCCAAAAGGTAAAAATAAAGTTACTGCTAGCGATTGCTGAAGCTGCATCAGTAAGGATAAAATCCCAAACAACTTAAATCAGCAAACCAAAGAGACTCAGATGTTTCTCAGGAGTTGGTGGACTAAATAAATAATCTAAACTCTAATTAAACTAAAGTTGTCCTTGTGTGTTTCTTTATATGCATGTATGTATCTAATGCATGTATGAATGTTTCTTCCCTCAGGCCATCTGGACCGTGAACCAGTGACTTTTACTTATACATAACTTATTACACACTTTATAATTCATCATTAGAACTCATCCACCTGTCACACATTGCATATGACACAATGTATGTACCGGCTATATTCGAATGGAAATACACTGTTTAAATGTTTAACAGTTCCTTTCTCTGAAACATGCCACTATATTTTTGTTCTGCAAAATGTATTTTATTTAATTCTATAGTATTATATTTTATTTAATAGCTTCCCAGAGTTATAGGCACAAAATCATTCCCTACATGTTGTACTTGCACTATAAACCTCAAAGGTTTTAAAGGTGAATAAGTAAACAGAGCTGTTGGTAAATTCAATGAACTAATATTTCTAATTTCCTGGAGAGTCATAGGGAGTTTCATTGTTTGGCACCCTGCTTTATAAGGTTGCCCCCGAGATTTTAGTTAGAGACCAATCTTGCCAAATACCTCTCACAGAAATAGTTGATTCAAGTTAAGTAATGTACTGCAGATTGAATACTGAAACCTTGAGAGATGTTTCAATGTCAATTTTAGATTTAAAAGCACCGGCCCTGTCCATCTATTTAACTTTATTAAACTTGCTCAGGAGTTGTAGGTTGAAGGACAAAGATATCGTAGAATAATTCACCACATGACCAAAATTTTACTATTCTATGCTTATGTAAGCAACCTGAAGCTGAAGATGAGAAAAGCTTTTTCAAATGAGGTTTTCCTTCCAAAACAGCGAGAGGCAGCGTTAGCTGGTGCAGTGATCTGCTGACTGCTGTCTTATTGATTTAATTGTCTGTTTTCCTCCCAGCCCTGCCTGTTCATAGGCCTATGACGAGCTTCTGACTGCGCCCACTGCATGCATGCCGATCCAGCCCGCCACAAACCACAGATCCCCCTCAGACTCAACACCAGCTTAATCTCACTGTGCTTAATGAGTGGAACAACACAGAGTTGACAAGTAGGGAAGCCCCCCACCCCCCCTCCACCACTTTCCTTAATCTCTTCTCTACTACGCCGTTTATTGACCTGCCAAAGGCTGTGAGGGGTGTGTCCAGATTTATGCAAAAAAAGCCCTCACTGCTTGCCGATGACTGTCAGCTTAACCATTCATTATGGTTGGATCCCCGAGGACAGATTGTACATGCAGAGACTTTAAAGTGGTCATACACCATTGAAACCGGGGAAGTGTGTATTTGAATGAAGGCTTGGGAAAGTGGAAATGTGTGAACAAGGAAAACAGCAGATGTTGCATAAAAAATTGAAGGAGAACGTCAAGGTTCTGACACAAACACTATTCTGTTTTCTTCCGGTTGATTTCCCAAACTCTACTGGGTTCTTCTGACTCTCATAGGTGAGGGAAGTGTGCACTGTCAAATGTTTCCCTCAGATCCACAGAGCATCCCTAGGTGAAAGAAATGGTTGCATTAGCATATGAAACAGCCAAAGCAGTAAACATACATTTTTATCTTTCATCTAAATTATTCATGAGTATTTTCCCACTGTATGCAGCAAACACATGGGGATCAGAACAAGTGAGATCACTGCATTTAGGCACAAACATGCATAAACAAGGACTTGCTCATTATGAGAGGTTGCTTCGAACATCCTGAATGCACCTTTTTTTGGACAGTGATATTTGGAGCCTATGGGACACCAAAATTATGCATACGCTCAAAAGGAGTGAGCACAAACAGCTGATGACATCACATCAGATGATGTTGCAAAAGGGATGGTAATGTTAGTCAGTCAGTCCAACAAGTCTTCCAAACAGTACAGTGTACAGTGGTTTTTATCTCCAATATGACTTATTGGAGCGTTTCCTAAATAGCGCTCCACCTGTGGCAGGAAACCAACACGTCTTCACGCCTAAACATAGCTTTACATTTGTGTTTAACATTATTAAACTGTTTGGTTAGGTTTAGGCACCAAACATACTTGGTAAGGTTGAGGAAAACATTCTTGTTTAGGTAAAAATTATTATGTTTATTACATTATTTAACTTCCTTGTTTAAGCATATGACGAAGTTCCACATGTGACATAGACTGAGATGTAGTTGTGTTAGTTAGATAGTTACGTTAAGTTAGTGATCATCATTCTCAGACTTCACAGACTTTAAAAAAAAAAAATTGTATGTCACCTGACATCTGCCGTTGCTCCGATCACCTTTACTCTAACCACCAGAGGCCGCCACCTAACAATAAACATAAATAAGGGTTGTAATAATCTACTTGCAGAAAACAACCCATGGTATTGTTTTTGAGGGGAGGGCAGTCTGGAAATAACTTACCAAGTATTGGATACAGTGCCGTGAAGACGTACACACATCCCAGAGGATGGATCCTGCCGACTCTGGGGATCCAATTACTTTTTCTTGAGCACTACAAAGAGGCTGAAAGTCTTCGCTTTGAGTTTTGTGTTTCTGTGACACAGCCATCAAATTAATTTTCATGAAATTTGATAAAACTACCCATGCTAAATCCTGAAAAGTTTGGGATCACTTTCCTCTTCCACCATTAGTTTTCAAGTTTCCATTACTGGGTGTATTGGCACAAAATTAGATCAGATATGCAAGATTATCACATGGTGTATCCTAATTACTTTGGTGATCTCGCCTGACTTTTCCACTGGCACCACCATGAAATTGCTAATTGTGGCTTTGAGGTGAATTATCATGAAATATCTAATGGAAAACCATGACATTTGGTGCAGATATTCACATCCTTGTCAGAATTAATTCTAATACCTACTGTGATAAACATCATCAGGTCGAAATTTGAATTTCTCAAAAACATTTTTTATGGCCAAATACCTGCAAAATGAACGTCATTTCTCATTAGTTTTGATTAGCAAATGTTAGCATGCTAATGTCCTAATGCAAGGTGGCAATCATGGTAAACAACTTAATAAAAGAAAAACAAAAAAAAGAAAGAAGTTTGCATGTCAGCATGCTGACTACAAGTGCAAGTCTTACCCTGCCAGTACTATGGCTGTAATCATAAGATGTAATCATAAGATTTGTGGATCTACAACAAATGCAGTCATGGAAACACACACACAAACAGATGCAAGCCTTGTTGTTCACAGATGGTGGTCACTCTCCAAACTGCCCTAATGTTAGATTGCAAGGAAATAACATTTCTTATTCTATTGACTTCTGGTTTATTTTAGGAGCATTTTCAGAAATACCGTCACTCCAGTTCTATCCGGACAAATAGCATTAAAAACACAGCACCATTAATCACTATTAATGTCTCTGGAAAATTGGCTTAACTATCTGTAAAAACTCCCACAGAGAAGCCAACACTAATGCTGCTGAACTCATTTCCATTATACAACACAGGCACGTAAACTCAAAATAAATAATCAATCTAACATAGAATTGTTACATAACCCATTATTTCCCCACTGGCTGCAGATGATTGCAGGCTAACTCTTTATTATGGTGTATAAACACAATGACAGATCAATCATAATATACTGGTGTTTGAAGTGTAGTCTGTGTAGCTCTCATCCGTACCCGTGACACGACTCAATCAGGATGTAATCCAATTTATAACATAATCCAACCCATTACAATCAGAACTTGTTCTCACTGTGTCTCTGACCCTCAGTCACTCTTTGACTCTTTGCTCTCTACGTCTTCTCTATCCAGAAATGACAGGTCTCTCCTTTGTGGCCTTCTTTTGTTTGAGGAGTTTTCAGTGTAATTGGTTGTCTGTAAATCTATTTGCATATGCACTATGTGCCCATCCCTCCTGAGACCACATTCAAACAGAGCTAATCTGGCGTTGGGGACTCTGAGCAGCATGTTTTCTTTGGATCAACAAACGCCAGACAAGGAATGAGGAACACATCTCGGCACTATCTTTTTTTTTGACAGTGTGCTTTTTCAGTTAGGACAGCTTGTAACAGTTGGCCTCAGACACATTTTTAATGTTTGCACACTGGTTAAAGTGGATTGGAATATTACAATACAATATTACAATATTTACTTTGACATCATTTTGGGAGGAGAAATCAAGCAGCAACCTTCGGGTCTGAAAAATGGCGCATAAAATGTGGAATGCCTTGAAACTGCATTATTTCTAATGACCAGCAGGGGGGCGACTCTGTTTGCTTTAAGAAGCCGGATTTTATATAAGTGAATGTAAAATTACCCCAATTCTCAATTGATTTATTAGCTTTGTAAACATTTTCTTTACAAGTTTATGCTCTCAGTTGCTAGTTTAAAATCTTTTTTAATACAATGTGATGCTAGTGTAAATTATGGTCAAATTTAGATTAAAATAGCTATAAAACAGGGTGTACTTTAGGGCGTGCTTACATCGTGATTGACAGGTCACTAACACAGCGACCTGTGTGTTTTCGTTGACCAGTTCACAGTGGGGATTTAATTCATGACAGTGAATTGTGTCCGATTGTATTAAAAGATGCTCCAAGGAGTTGGCTGGTTATTTCGAACTTACTCAAGAAGCTTGTAAGTTGGAGTACTTCTCTTGAGTTCCATCTGGATGTCTAGGTCTAAATAACCAAGATGGCCAAGTGTCCAAATGAAGTTGACTACATCCTTAATACAGTCTCTGGGGGGAATATTGACAGGAATATGTTTTAGTAACAGATCACTTTCAAGAAAATCAGTAGGCTTGGCATTTCCAAATTTGATACAGCTTTAATAAACATAAACAAGACTAAGAGTGTACAACCATGCTAATGGCTCTGTGAGGCTGTAATTAAGCACACTGGTGCTTTGAGCTAAATGCCAACCTCATTCAGATATTTCACTCTGAACCCAAGTGGACCAAGCCACCACGCTGCTGGCATAGCAAAAACTAGTGATTAGTTCCATATTTAATCACCGCTCCTAATTGTTACTCCTCTTATAAACATAATGTACAAGCATTTTGAGCTGATGTGGGATGTAGGTTTCTTTGTCCGAATGTTCCTGTGATACCTTTGCAGAATGTACAGAAAGTACATACCCCAAAATAATCTCAGTGAGGCAAACGATTTAAAAACACTTAAAAAAAAACAAAGTGTTGCAACCCAATCACCCAGTCTGTGGCCTTTCTACTGATGGTTTTCAATCACACTGCATAGCAGCCACTTCAATATGTGCACATTGTGCACAAACTGGCCTTAATATTATTTTTAAGTCCCTGCAGTAGTGCTGACAGGCTGTCCACAGAGCCTAGAGAGTAACAGTTACAGTCTCTTGGGGTGGGTGGAGTGGGGGGGGGGCTGTACCTCCTCTTCCATCATTAAATACATAATGGCCCAGATTTTGTTTGCTCCCAGTCTGTGTCAACACCAACTGCAGGCTCTGGTCGACGACACACTTCAAAGTGAGAAATGATCTCCGAGCCCCAGTGATGCTGGATGTGCTCTCTTCACACGCACTACTTCAAAACTGGAAGATGTTTGTTTCCATGGCAGCCCATATTGTTGAAGCTAATCAGATATTTTGAGATATGCATTCGTTTTGCAGCGGTTTTATCTTATCAAGAAAGATGATGCTTCTCGGAATAGCACGGAAGAACAGAACATATTATGTGGAATTAGTAAAAAGACACGCACTGTGTGCGGCTCTGTGAAAGAGATGAGCTTCGAACAATATTCAATAGGAAAGATGAGGAATGTTAATCACACATGTGTCGTTAGGGCTTTGATATATCTTGACTAACACAGAAACTCCAGAACACCAACCTCAATGGGCCGTCATTTGTGAGTCACCAAATATGGCTTTGAAGTTTCCTCATGCGTGAAGATGACATCTCTGCTCATCCAAATTAAATCACTGTTACTCATCAGTTTTTCCATTTGAGCTCATGCTATCTCAGTGGTAACTAACCCCACTGGCCATTTAGTGAAGCAGACATACAGGCTGTGCTGTAGCAGCTGGAATATTAGGGGATTAACCCTTGACACAGCATCTTTGAGCCATGATTTATGATACTTTATTACCAGGGAATGCAATATTCCAACATAACTATTAGTGTCTTTAACCTTGTGGGCCACATCAGCACGAGTGCATATTTAAATTAGATTTAGTACGCCACTCAAGAGCATGCAGGCATGTAGGCATTTTCCATTCAGCGCTCTGAGCACTGTAATCCATGGGAACCAGCTTACTTTGCCTAGGGGCCACTTTTGTAAAATGACAGGTTGCCAGTTAGTAAACAAACATTAATAGAATTTTTCAGATAAAATGAATATCCTTTCGTTATTATTTTAAAGTATACTATACTAAGATTTTACAAAAAACAAACAAACCGTAAGATCTCCAAACTAAACGACAGAAGACCGTATCACCCATAACGACACATGAGCGTTTATCAAAATGACCCATATGAGTGTTTTGCGGCGCATGTGCAGCAGAGCATTCTAAAAATAGCAAACATGTCATCACACGTCATTATATATAAACGTATGGTTTGCAGTTGTAAAAAAGGCTGCAGTTTTGGTGAATTTAGGCAACAACACCACACAGAAAACTTCCTGGTTAGGCGTTACAAAAGACAGTTTAAACGGTAAATATGTACATAAATGCCAGAAGTTAAGTTGGTGCGAGGCAAAAGTTACGTTAAAAAAAAAATCACGAAACCTGGAAAACCATGGCGGCGGAGGAGTTTAAAACTAAGTATGAATTCTATTTTGCTGCTTGTACGAACGCCCTATATTGATCTTTTTGAGGGAGACCAGTCCATTAAAAACTATTTTATAAAACTAACTCTTAATCATCCACTAGAAGTGGGTGGTGGTGTTTGTATCTGTGTGTGCCTGCATCTTCTCTGCCCTGTCTATTTTATTATGCTGTGTTCGGGACGTTTCAGGACTTGGCATCGTCCTTTGGGGACAAAGCTATGGAAATAGTGGACACGGCGCCGAAAAAAACCCAAATATAGCAGGGCAACGTGCCAAGCAGTCCAAACTTGTTCCAAAATCATACTGAATCTGGAGTTTACTTTTAATTACATTGAGATGGGGAAGAGAGGCCGAGTTTGAAAGGCCGAAGGATCTACACGAGACCTACTGTACACAACAAATCTGATATTTTCCTGCATTTAATAGCTGCAACTGCATTTACATGGTTGTAAATGCTTTGGTTACATTTGAAAGAGATTATGCATCACAAAACACAGCTGGAACCTCTTCCATCATGTAGTCACTCAAATGTTGGAATAATTCATAGACAAACATTACAAGCAAAATGAATGTCATATTTAAGCTCTTTTAGTGTGAAATACACAATAAAATACAAACATTGAATCCACAGTCCAGGTTTCTATTGGGGATTCCAGAGGGTTTTTCTTTTTATAAAACAAGCTGTATTTGCTTCTTTTTTATGGGCTCTGACACCTTATTTACATCCAGAATAGTAAAGAAATCCTTGTATATATTGTACATATAACACCATTTATCTGTATTGTTTAAGATACTGTAACCTGTCTAAGCTTCACTTTTAGGTGAAATAGCATAGAACAACTCTTCTTGATGATTTCTTTTATATTTTATAGTCAAAGTTATTTATCCTGTTACCTGCAGGCTGCTGAACCATATATACTGCATCAGCTACGGCTACCTGTCCATAAAATGTGAACAGGATTCTGGGATGCATTTAAATTTTTTTTTTTTTTGACAAACCCTCAAGCTCTTGTTACAAATTGCCATTACTGTTCTGCTACTCACAGCAATTATTTTTTGGGGGCAAATTACACTGTTAGGGAAGTTTTCTTCCCCATTGTCTCTTGTGAAATGGAAAACAGCTAAAGTCAATGGACTGTGTGGGGGGTATTAGTGCCTTCTTTCAAGCAGCTGGTGTTCAAAATAATACTGTGGAAATGGATTGAAACAGACTAAATATATATTCTAATTTGCGTGAAAGGAGTGAAAGGAAGTCATATGATGTCTCCACAGTAATAATAATAACAATATTCAGCTCACCATATGGCAGCCAGCTTTAACTAGATGCTTAATATGATGTGTGATGACCTGTAGCCAGCCATCAAGACATGCTGAGCATTAGGCACATGCACACGTCAAACAAACACATCCACATTCACATCACAGTATCACATTATATGCAGTCAGTGCATACACAGACCTGCAAACACACATTACCTGGAACAGAGGACTTTGCTGTTAGGACTGCAGTTGCAGAATATAAATTCTAATCACGGCGGAGCATGAATATATCAGCTGCTCTAGGGTTGAAACCGCTTCCCCCACCACCTTTTTTAACCGACTTGCCTTCCCTTCATTTTATTTCAATCCTCCCATCTCTCTGCATTCTTCACTTCCCATGTGCTCAGTCAAAACACTCTGTCCCGTAGCACATGTAGTGGAACACTGGTTATTCTCGGAAATATTGCCTGCACGGCTACATTAGCCGGGGTAGTTTTCAGACAGAAGCGCTGTTCAAGGCGGCCCCGTCGAATCGTAGCAGATTGCATTGAGGACCTAATAATGACAGTTCTGAATCACTCCCCAAATAATCTGTCTCAATTCATACACCCTTGAGATGAAGCTGCAGCTCGGTATTACTGGAGAGAAGCTGTCAGACATGTCAAAAGCAATAGTGGAAGTGCTTACTCATCACTGGGTTTGCACACTGTGGTGCTCCTGGACACCCATGGCTGATCTCTACAGACTGGACATATACTGATTATTGTATGTTTCAGTGCCGTCTCCAATGCACATTCACTTATTTTTACCAACATGTGTACACTGGATGGTAGCTTAGGTCGTCTTACTGAATGCGGTTTGTTCATCACGTCAGCCAGAGGCACACAGGAAAGGCTGCCTGCTCTAATGTGCATCTGGCATTAATAGACAAAAAACAAAAATCAGTCTGTCATTGCTTCAAATCTCTTGCAATCCAGACAGATGTACACACACGTACACATTCACATTTATCCTCCAGCTGCTGTGACTCAGCAGAATACCGACCAATTAAAGTTTTCGGGGGGCTGGGACCACAATTTTGATGGAAGGCACAATCCTGATGAAAAGAGATCTGAAATCTAAAGGGAATATTCCTGCCAAAAGAAAATTCAAGGTACCGGCTGTAGGCTGAGCTAAAGATCTGTCTCTAATTGGATGGAGGTAATTATAGCTGTGTGACACAGGTCGCAGGCAAATTGGTTATTCCGGCATGAGAAGCAGGAGGTTTCCAATTATGTAACCATAAAAGCAGTGTTTTCCCCAGCCTTTGCCTCTTTCTCCTGTCCCTGCATGCAGGGATGGTGTATTTACAATTAGGCATTATATACTGTGTATAACTTACAGACATTGTGTGATCTATAGATCAAACAAGAGAAGGGACACAGTAAACACTGTTCAGGGGTTTAAGGTTTTCCTGAATGGTGAGAAATCAATTTGGAAAAGCACTAACATCACATATCAGAGTCTTGCTAAAAGGTGCTTCAGGTAAGATTTGGTCTATCACAGATATAAACTTCAGCCTGCCTACTAATGCTCCCCGAGTGTGGTGCCAGTTGTTGAAGTTTGTGCTTCAGCAAAGATGGATTTTTTTACACAAAGTTGCACATCCAAACAGCAGGCAGATTGCGGGTTGTAAAACTATAGCATCTCCACTGTCAAACTGATTTTAAGTGTTGCTCTTTAGCCCGAAGGAGGTGAAAGTGTGTCACACCGATACAGGAAAGACACAAACATGCAGTTCAGTGGACAACCTTCCAAAACAAGTTGATGGCATTGATTTATTTGGAGGAGTTTATTATCTGCTGCAGTTTTTTTTTAAAAAGGGTACTTTGCGGATGTTCGTTCCAGTGAATAACAATAAAAGAAGCATAATGATGGTAATTTGAGGCTTTAAACATCATGAATTAAAAATGGATGTTTCTCTGTTGAAAACAAAATTAATAAGAACTCTTCTAACTACTGCATATATGACACCCGAGGGCACTCTTTTTAAAAACGGCGGTCGCTGTCAAAAATATGTTTGTAATCAGTGAAGATGATCATTGTGCATGCAGTTTCCTTCCAAGTGCCCTCACTCTCTTTTAGCAAAATGCAGCTTTGGTCTGAGGAACCCTGGTTGCTTAGAAACAATGACAATGGTGGCACAAAGATATTTTGGTAAACAATTCAAAGCAAAAAAAAACAAGGCACCTAATAATTATTAATAGCACGAATCAACTCCAAAAACCAAAAACTTTGGTCGACAAGTTTCGCATGAGAAAAGCTCGATGGAAGCACAAAAATTAGCTAAAAGTTTGTTTTTGACTTTTAATAAAAATTATTAATGTGAGACGGAAACAAATAAGTTCTGACGTAGCTTCAAATTGCTCCGACTTTAATGGAAACACGGCTTTTGTCATCAATGACACCGACTGCTCAGGCCTGTTCTTATGCTGTAATGGGACATTATGATATGAATGCAAGTTAAGAATTTACAGTTCATATTAAATAATTAATGATTGATATTTACCATGCATTTACATTGATCACCTTCTAGTATTTGAATTTTAATTAATATAAATTGAAATTGCTCTTTTTGTTTTTGCCACCGCGCTGGCAGTTAACAGTTAATATGTGGAACTGTACATCTTCAGGGAATTTCTTCAAATCTGGCACAAAAACATGTTTTTGGCCGAAACTCAAGAATTCAAATACTAATCATGACAAAAAATCACACAAATGTCCGATAGGAGAAAATGATGAAGTGGTGATATTATATATCTTTAAAGGTCAAAGGTCAACTTTACTGTGATATCATGATGTTCTGCAAAAACACTATTTCCTCACCGGGCTCAGCGACTTCCTGGAGTATCTGCTGTTATCTCAGGACTTTGTTTTGTAGTTTATGATCGTGATCTACATTCCTTTTTAAATCCATTTTTTATTACCGCTGCCAAAGCTTATTTTCATTTCCACAAAAGGTGACTCAGAGAATTACTGTATGATTTCCATAAAGGCTACATATGTCTTATCTTCCTTGTGGGGATGTGGGAGACAGATTTTAGACAGGAAACTTTGTTGAGGGCGGCAGTGATCAAAATCACAGCGGGAACAAGGGAGAATGGGATTGTGTTTTTGCAGGAGCAGGCAGTAATAGTCCAAAATCCTGCAGGAGCAGGTGGGTGTGGGATTAAACGAAAACAGTCCTGCTTAAACCTCTATCTCCTCTACTTACTCTATGACAAAAATGAATATGTGCACAGACTCCTGATCAGCATGCCCAGGTCTCTGTACACCGCTGTAAACACAGGTTGCCACTGTGATGGGTATGCTGCTCCTCGTTCCAACCATTCAACAAGCAGACACGAACACACACACACACACACACACATGCATGCATCATTCCCCGCTATTCTGATCAGCTGTCAACGAACATTGTGTTTTTTTGGAGAGATCTTGTCATTTATTCAGCAGATGTGGGGACGGGAGCGGCTGGAAGTCCCTCGTTGCTGCATTCACACGTGACCCATTAGGCCAGCCTCGAAATACTGCAGCTGCTCTAATTGCCTCTTGCTGTGCTGTCGTGTTTGTAGATTTCCATCTACCTGCACTCACACTGAAGTAAATACTGCCAGAATATGTTGTATAGAAAAGATGATAATGAATGCTGATCATTTTAAACTAATAATCATCACGTAGCGGTGGCATTAATATCCATCATCTCCTTCTTATCCCACAGAAAAAAAGTCTTTACCATCTCTTAATTACAGCCTCCGCAGTGTCAGTGTGTAACAGAAAATGACAGTCCTGTACGGCGTAATGTTAAGTATCATCCCACCAGTTGTAGTGCATGGCAATTACACACATTCAGATAATAATGAGCAGCTAACAGTACATGCCTTTTATATTTCTGTATTCTTCAGGATAGCTGACCAGGAAAAAAACAGCATGCCTGCGCAAAAACTGCTTGACTGTTTCATGCAAAATGTAAATGCTAGCTTTTAATAGGCTCCCAAGTCGGAGACAAAGAGTATCTCTTTACAGCTACACTTCCACTTGCTTCCCTCATGGCTGCATTGATGCAAATGAAAGGCAGGCTTTTCATTTTGTCTGTGTTGAGTAATAGCCCACTGAGTGTGCCCTCCTAATTGTTCCTGTCAGGCTTGTAAATCATGGTAGTCTCCCCTCCTCTCCATCACACGCAGCCTCTTCTTGCATAATCCTATTAGAAGCAACACTATCAAATAGAAGGGAGGAATATTGCTTACAGGGGCTTCAACTTTTTCTTTTTCTTTTTCTTTTTCTTTTTCTTTTTCGCAAATATTCCTCAGTGGGAGTTCTCTCCACCAACTTGCAGAGACTTTTTCGCAGAAATATCTTCAGGAACACTTTATCATAACCAACAGTGATAAATACTAGATGAAAAAAGTTGATTAAACTTCATTTCATTGTAATTTTACTGTTGAAATGATCATTAATAATGTCTACTAAATATTATTAGTGGAATAATTTATGTTCTTTTAAGCGTGACTGTCCGGACATCAATATAGCCACCAAACTACTATTCACTAAAAGAGTATTTCCCAGTGCATCCAAAAGAAGGTTTAAAGTCCAATAGAAATGCATCACCTCCCCTAAATCACCACTCCCGCTATAGGTGTGAAAACTCTACCGTCAGCACCTATATGAAGGACTTTCTGCAGACTCACTGATGGAAGAAAAGCTTCAGGAACAGTGATTCCCATCTAGTACCAAACAATAATTGGATGGGATAAGATAATCTAAATAGCTCAACTATAAAGGCTTGCACCTATAGGTGCAGCCTATTAATGTCATTACCCTCCGCTGGCTCCAGATGTTTGCCATTCTCTTGACCTACATGGAGTTAAGCTGATCCAATCCCATCCTGATCAGTAGCCAGGAAATTAAGTTAGGCTGTGGGCTGCCCCAGACAGTTTGCGGCAGGTCCGTTTTTTTTCTCCAGTTAAGAGCTCCAAACACTTAAGCTATTAACCTTTTTTTGTTTGGACAACCAGGATGGATTACCCCATCTGCCAGTTTTCTCATTACAGCTTCCCTTTTCAATGTGTTTTTCCTTCTTTTTTTTAAAGTCGCGGTAAGATTGTGCCTACTTTTTATCGTTAAACGCCGAATGGGAGACAGACTTAAAAATTCCCTCAAGCCATCTCCTGGAGACAGGCAGGTGCTTGGACAGCCAAAGAGAGCCAAATGACTCCATTTCGAGTCTATTTGAGCCAATTGTGGAGAAAGCTATTGGATGCCTCTGCTGATGTTGTTGCAGCGGGTTGGTGTTTTAGCTGTCGGGCGAAAATGCATCCCTAACTGCAGAGTTACAGGAAAAAAACAGACATCGACCAAAGACTTCAGTCCAGCTGCAGTATGTTGATGCTACGTTCAAATAGTGACGATTTCAACATGTGTGCTCTATGCTGCTAGTTTGGTTTCTCTTAAATTTTGTAATGTATCCGAACTACTAAAATAAAACTTAGAGGGATGGATCAGATTTTTTGGAATTTGGGCTGAATGAGGTACTTAGGTATAGTCAGGGAAATAGCTATTTCTATCAAAGACTCAATTTGACAGAGGCAGTAATTCCACCATGCAGGTCCACTGCTCCCTCAGTTTGTTTGTAATATTGTGACTTTAAACATACAGCAGCTTCAGTTAGCCCTCACATAAACCTGAACAGTGCGGTCTCATAGCAAGGTAAAGCGGTGAAAATATTCTAAATATAGTGTACACTAAAACAGACATTTTGGTTAAAATACGTTTTTCTGCTGTTGCTTCCGTTCACCTGTAGTGAACTTCAACTGTAGATAACACACCAAGCACTGTCCAAAATCTGAGCTGTTCCTTTAACTGAATTTACAAAGTGAAAGAACAAGAACAAGGTGGCACCAACACTGGAGCTCTGGGGTCTCTTAAGAGCAATGCTGCGAATATCAGCCTCCTTTCATACCCCACCCTGTGAGGTATTTACATAATTTCTTGACATGGATTAACACTAATAGTATTTCTCACAGCCACAAAGGCCCTGAGTAACCAGGCACTTTTCTTAGAAGACACATTTCTTTGAAATGAAAAATCACAACAGGAAAAAACCCTACTTAGTTAGCTATTAGAGCTCATTACTTAGCCCTACACTCGAAAAAAAGAGGCAATACAGTCCATAGCATGATTACAATGTGTATAATGGCAATGATGAAATATGCGTGGGGTTGGATTAGACAGATATTCCATATTATTCCCTGTTTAACCCTGTTGCACACAAAGTGTGTGTGAGCTGCAATATAGTGAAACATGATTAATTTTTTTCCTGAGTTATGGGAGAAGAAATCTACTTTATGCGACTAACTACTTACTTATTATGTGATAAAACGGTTATGTAAAACTGGTTTTAACCTCTCAAGGGAACACTTTTATGAATTTTTCATATAATGGTTCTTAATTAAATTTATCCCAAATGTTTATTAAGATCTACTTCATGACATTCCCTCCACATAAACACAGCGAAGGTTGAACTTGTGACTGTCCTTTAAACATATCTGAGAGCACTTCATTCTGAGAGACATTAATCATGCATCTTACTCTTTGATATTGCAGAATGGCACAAGAGTTTCTTTTAGGGCGACCCATTCACCATCCCATTATCATATACATTACGACAGGGCTAAATGAATCTTTAATGTATGGTGAATTCTATTACCCTTCAATGTCATGTACTAATCTCTTAAAAGTTTCCCTCTGATCAGCAATGAGCGAAGATATTGGAGACATGCAAGATGGATTTAAGAGTCTTGGATGTTAGACAAAATTATTATCATTCTTTGATAACAGCGGCTCAGTTCACTTTGCTTTTATCAACTCCCTGTTGGATTCCGTGCCTCGTCTTCTGCGTGATGCTATTATACAGGCTAGTGGGTCCTATGAGTGCGCTGATGGACTCATTGTCGGCCTGCGGTTTGATGCTTCTTCTATGTAAAGGCACCAGATGGTGTATAGTGGCGTAAATGCAGCCCTCAAATATGTTTCTTGGCATCAAAATGCTAATCCTGAATTGATTATTGCCATATGGTTTCTGCCTTGACATAAGACAATGAATCTATAGGGACTCCAGCAAAAGGCATGCATGTGGACAATGATGGATTATATATATGTGAGAAACAGGAGTCCTTTAATATTAACTGATAACGGCTATGTGAAAACACTGCTGCATATGTTGAAGACACACAATTGCAGGTCTATACATGCACAAGCAACATGCGATACAGCGAGGAAAAAAGCCATTTATTCACTAATGCAACAGTGCTCATGAATACTGAATGGCATCTCATTCTTTTGTGAGAGTGCACTCATGCAATACTAGACACATGCTATACTCATGCAACAATAAAACTAATAAACTGCTCAATAAGGATTTTTGTCTGACTTAATTTGCCTTTCCCTAATGACTTTGAGTCCTCAACTATAGAGATTAATTAAACAGCGTTTGAAAAAAAAAACTACCCCGGTCTGATTCTCAATTACCCAGTAATGAAGTGAACTGTATAGATAGCACAGGGTTAACTGTGTTTGTGCCTATTGAATTGTTCAGCACATTGTTGAAGCCACTAATGAAATTCAAGTCTATTATTTTTTGCTGCATTCTCTATTCAGTATCTCATTTTTTTTGCAATTACGGTGTAAAATATGCACTGAGTTGGGTCGAATTTAATATGATCAGCTATATAACATGAATGAGTAAAAAGACCGCAGTTGAAAATTAGCCAGCTGGTTAACACTGGCACATTTACAGAGATGTTAATTAAAGTGCGTTGTCCTTATAATTAAAGAAAATAAAAATGTATGTACACACAGAAACACAAACACAGAAGGTGACGTGCTCTGACTTTAAAGAGTACTCCATAGATTTAGCATTGCACTCATACAAGCACAGGCTGACTGGACATGAAAGGGGCTTAAATTGGCGCAGCGTAAGCAAAAATACTGAAGTTTTTATTCTACACATTCCTCCTTCATGTTAACATCTGGAGCCTACATTTCCCACAATGCAACTCGGCTGTAAATACTGCAAAGTGGGGGGCACATCCACCCCAATACACTGACTAAAAGAATTTGAAAATGCTTTGCTATAATAGGCACCACTGGTCGAAATTATCATGAGGAAATATAGTCATACAAATTGCTTAAAAAAAAAGGAAAAGGGCCGTGTAGGGAGGCTGGGACTGCTGATTGATGTGTCAAACAAAGATTGGACACAGGAGTCCAGTCAAGCTTCCTCATCATGTGGGAAAACCAAGAGAAAACAATGTTATTTGAAGCAATGCAATTTAACTTCATGTCAAAAAAGAAACTACCTCATGTTGTATTTATTTTACTTCTCCTTTTACGCCAACAAGATCTCCAACCTCAACGACAGAATTGACAGTTTCTCAATAGCAGCCATAACGAAACATATGAGCGTTGATAGCACATATGTGATTATACATACACGTGTGGTTTGCAGTTGTAAAAAAAGGCTCCACGTCACAGGGGACTGGAGCCAATCCCAGCTGACATTGGGCGAGAGGCGAGGTACACCCCGCACAGGTTGTTGGGACAATGATTGTAAAGACAGACAACCACTCATGCTCCTATTCACACCTACGGGCAATGTAGAGTCACCAGTTAATGGAAAGCTGCATGTCTTTGGACTGTGGGAGAAAGCCTGAGGACACAGAGAGAACCCACGCTGACACAGGGAGAACACACAAACAGCAAAGCCGCGAGCCAGATTTAACCTTCTTGCTGTGAGGCGATAGTGCTAACCACTACTTCACCGTGTAGCCCTGCAATTTGTATTTTCAGACGTTCAAACCACAGCACAGATGATGGAGGATTTCATTTTGAAACTTGCAGTTATAAAAAAATAAATAAAACAGGACAGATCAACTAAATAACATGAGTGATGAAGTCAAATGGTTTTAATATTGGCAGTTGTACAAGAGTGACCCCCAACAACTGTAAATCTTTTCAGGCTCACTGGGGTTCTGGATCATTTAGGTGCTTCACCGTAGACAGCTCGTGCAGTCATTAGTTTGGGATTAAGACTCGGTCTGATCTCTGTCTGGATTTTGTACAACAAATCTGAACGTTATCCTGTAGTCTGAGTTAATGAAAAATAAGTGGTTAATAAGAAATCTGAAGACACAACTCTTTTCTGTGACGGTAATCTGCTCAAAGGAAGGCTTAAATCGCTCTTTCGCAGTTGGGTAGTATATTACAAGTCTTTGAGGTTGTTCAAGGATTTACTTTGTAATTCTAAGAGTGAGAAATATGAGGGGGTAGCAGAGGGCTGTGGTTTAACGCTAGCTGCGGGTGAAGAGTGAAGGGTGGCTCAGCCAGGCAGCAGGCACAGCTGCAGGTTATCGGGTTGATTAGCAGTCTGATAAATAGCAGCCTGATAAATAGGCTTTCTCTTGGCTGGGACTGCAGGCGAACACGCACACACAACCACGGGCAAGAAGGACGAAATGAAGCTGAGCGCTGCATTTCATGTTGTTTAGTTTGTGCTTAAATTAAGCATAAGTGAGGTGAGTGTGTGTGCTATCCAACCCCTGCTATGTGATCAATTCATGTTAGGCCCATTACGTGTCTTTATAAGCACCATATGCCACAACATGCACTAAAAAACAAAGCAACGGGTACTTCTTGCTTCCCTCCACTGCAGGATGTTGAGTCCCAGATTTAGGACTGCAACTAAATAAAAATGACAAAATTTATTAACTGTCCAAACAAATGACTCATAAGCTTATTGTATGGATTAAAACAACGGGGCTGGACGAGGCTGAGTCCTTGGGGACTTGGCTCAGGATCCAGAGGGTAGCTGGTTCAAGTCCAGCACGGACCAAGTACAGACAGTGGACTTGTAGCTGGAGACGAGCCAGTACCATTCTGGACACTGCTGAGGCCCTTCACCAAGCTAATTGTCTAAGGGTCCTATGTGTGTGTGTAGTATGAAAGTCAAAAGATTACCCCCCAGGAGATTAATAAAGCCACTCTTCTTCTTCAAAGTGGGGCAAGGTGTAATGACTTAAAGCTACAGTTGGTTGAAGTTGATTCACTTGCTCATTTTGGAACAAGCTTTGTCTGCTTGGTGTTTCGCCTAATTATATATGTGTCTTTCCATTGCTAAGTCAGCTATTTCCACACTTTCGTGCTCGAAGGGTGACGTCCAGAAACTTCCCAGAAAAAGCCAAATTAAAAGAAAAGAACGCCACACACTTCTTTTGGTCATAAGTCCTGATTGAGAGGGATGCATTTTTAGGAAAAAACCTTTTATACTATTCTTTATGCACCTTCTTCTGCAGAGGTTTAATGCTAACTGACAAGAGGATTGGTAGCAGCAAACAGTATACTTTTATGCACACAACCAGTAATATTTGCATCCAGTACTGGATGGAATTGTTCATTAAATAATATTTACAAGGGATTTTCTGAAATCATTTTTACATCTTTTTTAAAGATTTTTTGGAGCAGAGGAGCCAGTATTTCACACAGCAAAGATTCCACAGTGGATAGTTTTTAAAAATCCCACTCTGGCAGCCTTTTGACTTTTCTTCTGCCATGCTGGTCAGTGGTTTATAACTTGAGGGCTGGCCAGAAGCCCAAGACACAATCTCGAGAAAAACACATAAAATCTGCTGTGACACTGAATCTGTAACACTCGATAAAGGTTATCTCACTGAGGGGCGGTTTTCTGTACTTCACTCGTGGATTTGCAGGTGTGAGCATTGTGAAATAATTTGAACATTGTGACCTTTGTCTTTGAGGTTCTGCTGGTGACTGTGATAGCCCAGGGTGTCGATTCTGTCAAATGTCATGGAGGTATCTACAGTTCATATGAACTGAGGCTGCAAAAGCACAAGCTCTTTTTCTGTCTCAGCTTGTGATAAACTCTCGTGAGCTCTTAGATGCACAATCCTGTTGTAGTTGTGCTGAGAATAAACATTAGTTGGTGTAAAACAATCAGCTTAACTTTTAGTTAAAAGTAGAGTTTGAGAGTTACTGTGGTACTAAGAGCTGGTTTAAAGAGTTGATTCAATGAAACTGTGAGTCTTTAAAGCCCTCCAGACAACAACAAAAGAATGCACTAAAAGGAAACATAAATGTGTGCTTCCATAAAACGTTTAAAGACCACCTGCCCCCAATAAGTTAACAAGAAAATAAGCAAAGTCCACTTGAACATCCGTAAGATTTGTCAAACTCTAAATGTAATTGCTACAAAAACAAAAATTGAATATATGTACTCCCTTCAAAATCCAAAAATCCAAATCAGGAAAAACAATGAATCATAAACAAGCCTGAAAACAATCCAACTAACCAGAGGTAGTATTAGGAATTGGTAATCAGGCCATGGCTTAATTTCCAGTCCTCTGCTCATTAGTTCTGGTCCTCCAATCACTCCAATTTCTTTATTCACTTCATACGGATGAGCTACAACTATAAAAAGGAGCTACAGTAAATCAGTCTTCCCCACTTGAGCAGCTCCAACCTAACTACTCCGTCTACCTCCAAAACATTTTCTGTTATTCCCACGCCAAATCATTTTCTCCCTTGTTCCCCAGGGCAGGCCCTACCCCCTAAAACCTGTAGTCCTGCAGTCAGCAGATAACCTGACCAGTGGTAGCTGTATGAGACTGAGCCAATCCCAAGTCTTTCTGCTCTGAGGAGCGAGGAGGGATCTCTGAGGACTTAGGAGCGAGATACACGACAGCAGCCTACATGGAAATCTCTTACTGGCCGACATATTGGATATTAATCATTGTTGGATGCTGCAGCTGATCGGACTGATCTCATACATCACAACATCACTGAGTAAAGACAGGCAACAGATTCAACTTCTGTAACACTCACAAGTTTTTGAAGGTTGTCTGATTATCTAGTTAAAAATCTGTGATAACTGTAGATCTGAGCAACAAAAGTAACACAACTTTCTTTGTTTATATAAAATATTTGTCTTTTAATGATCTGTTAATTCCCTCGTTCCGTTTTATTACAGATTCAATTAAAGTCAGATGGCGTAGGAGAGTCTGATTGAAGCTGATCCTGCCTGCATGTCGGGTTTAATATGACTTACATTATTTAAATTTTCCCTGAAACATTTAGCCTCATAAATTATTGGCATTGTTCAAAAGGCACCATAATCCTGTCCTGGGTTATTAAATCCTGAATTCACAATCTGAATATCAATTAATATACACAAATAGTGAATGAATAATCTAAATGCAATCTATTGGTAGAAATGGTTTCTGTGCCTCTAAGCAGGACACAGTATAAATACAGATTGCAGGATGTCATTGTGTGCAGGTGTTTGTTTAATGGGTACAGAGAGAAAACACTGCTGCTCTGGCACTGATAACTGTACAGTGCACGTGTGCAGACGCACAAACGAGACACTTCAGAGGACAGGATGTCTCTTTAAAAACACATTTCCTTGGTTCATTTCTGCTTACATGGCTCCCTGTGTCTCTATGTGCATCTTCTGCAGCAGGGACTTAGCTGCAAGGAGGAAGGGAAGGAAAAGGGAAAGAGAAAAGACGCAAGTGAGGGAATCGTTGATGCAGACTTGGGGTGTGTAGCCTATATGGGAAACAAGTGAAGCATATGGAGATTGTGCACTAGAGGATTAACCTTACAAGAGTTTATTTCATCTTTATCCTACATCCTATCCTACACCAGACATGTGTTATGGTGTCACAAGTTGTGTTTCCATCAACTAAATTTCTATTTCCGATGAGCTGACATGAAAGAATAATTATAAGTTGCCCAATTCAATCTGATTCCTAAAGACATATTTCCTGTCATGGGTGACCAAAGTTGTCTAATTAGCAACCTTTTTTAAAAATATTTTTTTCTCTCTTGCTTTATCTCTTTTCTTCTACTGTTTACTCACAAATTAGCCTACAGAAATACATTACACTGCCATCTTGTGGCGAAAGTACGTTTATGCAGCTTTGTTTATTTTCTCTAATCCAGTGAATTTAAATGGTCCTAATTTGCATTTTCTTTGATGCAACATTTCAAAATGACGCTTCAAAATTTGATTCGACTTTAATTTAAACATGGCTACATGTCTTTCTCTTTTTAAACAATGGATAGAGTGTCACTTGTCATATTAAATCAATTATCTTATACAAAGATATTTATCCATATGACACATAGATGATCTAAAGGAAGTATTTACCTGTTAGCCTCTGACAGATTTCCAGTGACAGGAAGGGACATGGAGGTGTATACGTTTGGTCTCATGAAAGACTGGCACATTACTCACAACATTTCAGACATTCTGGCAGCTGAGAGTGTTTCACTTCAGAGGTACAAATGTTTTTACACTCTCTGCAGGCATAACAATAAGAGATCAGATGTGTCCCTTTATCTTTGCAGTTCAAGGCTGGCGTTTTTGTCAAACGCAGACAGGCAGTAAATTGAACTCGGAAAGTATAGAGAGGGAAAACAGTGGGATGTGGAAGTATGGAAATCCTGCTAAAGTTTATTTTATTATTCAGTGTCTATCACTGATGCTGATGTATATTTAAAAAAAAAGAAAGAAGAAAAAAAGAAGCTTGTAGCATAGATGGGCAGTTGAGTGTCTTAATTTGAAAGTTAACCTCACTGGAACATTTGTTCTCTGGTTGGTTGTTACATTTCATCAAGCTCATCTCTTTCTGGTGTTTTTCAGTGAATAATCAAGCAAGAAAATGAAAAACATTTAGCAAAGATGACTCTGCATCCCTGTTTTGTGATGAAGTTGCAGAAGGAACAAAGAGACATTCAATGTAGCGTGTCACCAGATATTACTGAGCTCATATTTTTTCTTCTGCACAGCTGTGTCATTGAGATGCTGTTTTGATTTTAAAATGACACTACCAAGAGATGTTTGAGAGGTCTACACGTTTTTTTT
>CAFUXE010000697.1:309161-371639 GCA_903364295.1 Serranus cabrilla
TGCTGACTGCAACCGACCACATCCATTTCCTCTTGACGAAGTCCAATCAATATTTAATTGCCTTTCTCTTTTGTGCGAGACGTCTTAAGTTCACCTGAAGTACATGGCAAGGACTTTTGTCTGGCCATAAGCGCTCCTGTCTCTGGAGTGAGGACCTGGAATATTTAAGTAGTTAACAGTGACTCATTATAACACAAACCCTCTTCATCAGGACAACTTATTTCAAGTGGACATTAAACATACTGGCTACTAATCAAGTATAATAAAAAAATATATAAATAAACAAGGTTAACCCACTTGTGCCTGCCAAATTTTTTTTTATCTGAGGACTATCTAGTTTTTGAGAACATCAACTCCATTATACTTTAGGGGAAAAAAAGTAATCCCATGAGCCCAAACATTAAATACAGTTTAACAAGAAAATCGCAGAATCTCTGAAACTACAAGGAGTACAATTAAGTATATGATAAAATAAATATCAAAGATATTACATGCACATTAGATGCACACTTTACGGAGATATCATTATATTTATCTGTATTCATTCAACCACCAAAATGATCCGTCTCTGTATTTGGATTAAAGGCCAGCAATGGAAATTTATATCGGAAGTCCCTTTGAATATGGCAATACAGATTTTTCTATCCTAATATTTATTGGCAATGCAATTTATGTGCCTTTAAACCTTAAATTGATTAATGTGGTCATAAAATTAATGATAAAGTTTCTTTCCACATCTTTATTCTGTACTTTTCATCATTTCAAGAATAACATAACGGACAATAAGCAGCTTTCTCCTGATTAAAAATAACGTTACTTGTACTTTCATGAATAACATATCTGGATTCAGGTACATCCCTTATGCACACATATGCAATGGAAAAAGTATAAAATAAGGAAAACGTAATAAACACATTGTTTTTCCTTTTTTCAAATATCCTAACTATTGATAAAATAGTGATTTTTGGTTGTAATGTTAGATATTTGCCAAAGGTAAGTCCACACCAAATGTAAAGGCTTTACACCAATCAGAACGAATGATTGTCTTTCTTCTTTTAGCAGCTTAAAGCTCACACTCCTGCCTGAATGCTGCCTTTTCGGCAACCTGCAAAATGAAAGAGCATGTACCACTAATGTGCCTTTTTCAAGGCTGCTTCCAGAAGTCTCCTGTGTTGTTTGTGAGGCTGTTCCGGTTGACCAAAGCAATGACATCTAACTACAACAGCAATCCAAGTAACAGCCCTGTGATCAATAAAGCACATATTGTAGCTGAAGGGAGAAAGGGGTGAGGTGAGGGTGAGGCTGGGGGGGACCACTTTCACTTTAATGGTCACACGTTTTGGAAAAAAAAAAGGTTTTAGCTTACACAGGCAACAAGGAAAGCAATGTACAGCTGATTTCAGTGGATCTGAAACGGAATCTTTTTCACTCTAATCAATCAAAGCGCTCAAGCAGTTTTATATTATTTTGTCTGAGTCCTTCCATGCCTATCGTTTTTACAGTTATTTTGTCACCTTTTGACCTCAAAGTGTGTTCACTTGACACTGTCTGACACATGCATTTGACATTTGCCCTTTCAGCTGTGTTTCCCCGATCACAGAAAGCAATTTGACAATGTTGGAGGATGACCTATCGGATTTCTTTTGCAGATAAAGGGTTGCCTGCAAATTATCTAAAAACTCTTTCACTGCACAGCTGGCACATGAAAAGAATTCCCTGTCCCATCGGATGCTTTGCAGATATCACCTTAATGTTAGGTGTTGCATCATGAATTCGTTAAATCTCACAAATGAGGAGGCCTTTTTTTTCTATGAGCTGATAAGTGAGAGCTGCATCATGCAGCGAATAAAAAGAGATTTTTTTTCTATCTCTCGGGAGACTGTAGTGTTGCCTGAGCTGTGGTAAAGTCACATTGGAAATCCCTGCTATGCTGATGAGGGTTTAAAAGGGAATAGCTCATATAATGGGGTGATTCTGGGTGACTTATCCAAATCCCTCACTCATCTTCCTTTATTGCTGTTCACTTTGTCCCCTGTGGATGCTCCACACATGGTGGGTGAGCAACACAGAGAAATCCTCAGTGTACCGGCTGTTAATTTGATCTGCTCAGGTTGTGTCTCACAGAAATAGGCAGTAAGTTATCAGGAACACATCTGCGAGTGCTGATTCTGAGTCCAAGTTTAAAAATAACAGAAAACTTTATGATTAAAGAAGTCTCCTATTAGACAGTTTATTTTAAAGCCAGTGAAGGACGTTCATTTATTCATGGTCAAACTGTTAATCACTATGAGGACCATTAGGTTTGACAGGATATTATGTTTATGTACACTACTACTAATTTGCAAGGAGTAACTATTGAAGGACACACACTGTAATAATGCCTTTGTTTTCTTAATCACCATAATGAAGACATAATAAAAGTAATGACTTTTTGTCCAATAAAACCAACAAGATCTCCAACCTAAACGACAAATTAGGTAATTTGTTACTAACACACAAAATGATACATATGAGCGTTTTGCAGTTAGCAGTACAGAGCGGAGCATTCTAAAAATTGTGCAAACTTCTTTATACATACATGGACGGTTTATGGCTGTAACAGAAAAAAAAGATTTTAGTTTAGGCTACAAAACCACTGATCTGATTCAGGGCAATAAACTTCCTGATAAGGCATTATCAAAACTAGAAAAGCACACGGAGATCGCAGATCTCCGCCAATTCCAGATGGTGTTCCGGATCACCGATCACCACCAAAATCTACTCACATGTTCCTTGTCCGAATACACACTTTGCCCGATCCAAATCCGTGCAGTACTTCTTGAGTTAAACTATGAAGGATAAACATAACTAAAATGTGACTCAAATTCATAAGCATTACTATCCTAAGACTAAATCTAAAATAGGCGCCAAAATTAGCAAATGGGGCAGCTTGGTAGCGTTCCTACACTTCAAACTATGACTACCCCTCTGGAGTGATTTTTACACTTCCTGCTTGTTAAAATGTCTTTTCAAAATAAGACACAACATGGTTAGGTTTAGGAAAAAACTGTGGCTTCAGATAAGTCACTAAAGTCTGACATCATATGGGACACCAAAAGCAGTCTCCTGGTTCAAAGTCCTGTCTTTGGTCACCTATGCAAACTCCACAGCCATAAACAACAAAAAAACAAAAAATGGTAAAGTCTTGCACTTAAATGCCCGTCATTCCTTTGCATTTTGTATGGAACAAAAGGATAGCTCCTCCTTTGCTTAGAAATTGTGCCTGTGTTTCCGGCTCAGGCAGCTGCAGTATTATGCTCACCAACGTAACATAATTGGGAAAACTAATTACGTTTACTTTTTGGATAACAATGTACTTCAACAAGATCCAGGGCAAACGATTTGTAGGATCAGGAGTGCTACAGGTATAATTCTCGTCTTCATTTCTGCTGCTAAACCGTGTTGGGCTTTTCCATCTATGACAATTTGTGTCCTTCGATCGGCAACTGCAAGTCAGATCTCAATAGATTAAATATTCATTTCGCTGATGGCAAATAGTTTGAAATGACAAACACATAGTTAATGTTCTGAGCCTGATTGTTATGTTTGTGTAATTAGACTTTTGCAGGCATTTATCAGCATGAGATGGTGTTTCTTTGTATCTCATTATAGGCTGTAATTTCATGAATTAATCATTTTTGCAACATATCTGCCTGATCCAATTACATTTTTCTTCGCATGACCAGTATTCAATTTTTCATCGTGGCATATCTCTTACTTAACTTTTAAATTGGCCACAAGATCTTTAATGGCTATTCAGCACCTAAACAGAGGACAGCTACCATACCTTCATAATATTAATCAGATTTGACAGGTCTGCACTTTCACCTTTGGGCCAAATTTAGCATGCAAATACATGCTATTAATGGAAATGTACAAAAAGTAATGGGAAATTTAATTAATGAATTCAATTTAGCACCTGTCCCTTTAAGCCTCCTCCCAGAAAACCCAGTCTGCTCTGATTGGTCAGTGTTCAAGGCTTCCACATCAGTGCTCTTTGCTTTTCTGCACCATCACTGCAGCCGGGGAATGACTGTAACAGCACTGTAGTGGCACTTTCTATTTGGTTAGACGTGACACAACCTTACAGAAGACCTGACAGCTCATTTACAGACGCAGTTTTAGGCTTTTTCAGCGGATTGAGCGTTTTGATGCTGTCACAGTATTTATATTGCACCTACGTCAGTTTTATTATCACAGAAAGACGGATCATAATCATGAGAAAACAAAAGATGGGGGAGAGAGTAAATGTTATACATACAGGAACAAGACTTGACCTTTTGTTTAAATAGGCACAGATTAAGTTTACACAGAAGATGTTTCAGTAATAGATTTGTGCCTTCTAAAAAGTACAGATGATCAGTTCCCAAGAGATTGTGAAATGCTGTTCAAGGAATATTAATTGTGTTGTGTTTTGCATTGCTGATAATAAGTTCTTACTTCTTAAAAAAGCATGCATATGCAGCATTTGCAAGTTGCATGTTTTTAGTTTCTGTTCTGCGACAGACTTTTACATGGCGCTGTATTGAGCTGTTTGGTTATTTGGCAGCTCGTTGATTAAGGTTGTGTTCCAGTCAATGGCTGCCACCAATCTATCATGTAATGTGGTCCAGGTTGAAATTGTTGACCTCAACCAAGGACATAAAAAACAAAATGTACTGCATTGCACTGTAGAGGAGAGGAGTAAACAAACACTGTTTCACTTTTAATGGCATTATCAAAAATAAAGGAATGTGCTGCTGTAGAGTTAGCACAACTACTACTGGCAAAACAATGGTTTGGGTTCTTATATAAGACACTAAAATATAGCTGGAAATAATGCAAAGGTTTTGTTAGCTGTTGTCATATGAGGTCACGTGATAAAAGGCCCTGAACCTGAACAACAAGCAAAAACTAAAAGAACTGAAGTTTCTATTTTGGGGTTTTAGACCAAGGGACACAGAATGTTACTTAACGACCTCTCTACAAACTTGAAAATATTCACTGGGGCTTACATGTGGAACAATGTTATCTTTAGCCCTGAATAAAATGCAAACATTAGAGAGGAAGACGTCCCTTCAAGGGAGATTTAAATTTAAATGTAACCCCAAAACTAGTTAGTTTAATTAATTCATCCTAACTCTGCCCTGTACAAATAAAATATGACTCTGCTCAGTTTCTGCTCCAGCGAGAGTGTGTGTGTGGGCTTAAGTTTAAGTGTGTGTATGCCAGGGCATGCAAATGTCAGTGTGCGTGTGTGTATGTGTTGTCTCATAACAGAGGTCTTTATTTATAAGAGGTATTTTGGAGCTGGATTCAAGGATCTCTCTCAGGGAAGATGACGAGCCACGTCTACGATGATGGAGATGTTTGTGTGTAAATAAATCAGTAAAGGTCAAAAAACTCCTCCACTCCAGAACCACAATTAGAGCTGGTCGTGAACTACGGGGTCTCATGAGGACCAGGGCAGCGCGCCTCTGACCCTCGCCCCCCTGTTTCCCACCAGCGGAGTGTCAGAAACCCAAGCAGAGAGAATCTGAGTGGGAGGCACATTCAATGGGATGCTCTCACACTGTTTACCATTTTTCATACAGCACAGTGGCAGACTGGGAGTGATGCTGACATATGCAGCGGGATTCTCGTCTGCTGTTGGAGCTTCGCTGACACATTGTGTATATGAGTCATGCATTGCCTGGTAGTTACTTTATGGAGTTTAGCGCGTACTCCGGGGTTATTAGATGTGAAATCTATTCAATATTTAAAATCCTCTACAGCACACCAGGATTTGGCTGACAAATATGTTCGTGATGAATAATTTAAAAGGGAACAATTTACAAAGACTAGCCACAGCAGAGGTTATGATGCTTTCCCTTTGTGTTACTCAGTGACATCCAAGTGATATGAGAGCGAGAAAGACACTGAGGCAGAGGCTGCGCATGGGCGCTCATGTGATATTGTGATATATGCTTATACATGCATGTGTGAAAGATAAATGTTGTATAGGGCATCGGGGGCACAAAGGTATTGCTGTGAAGGCAGTTCCATAATGTGCCTGTATTACACAACAGTAATACCGTGTTTGGTTTCTGAATAAATATTGATGAAATCTGAAGGCCGAGTGCCTTTGTTCAGTGTTTTTTTGCACATTTTTTTCAGTATTTTTTATGAAGTGGAGTGATAAGACTGTTCCAGACTGGGGTAGTCTTTGTTTATGATACAGCGATGATGCAGCAAAAACATTTTTCAAGGTGAAATGCATATTGCAAAATGTTGTTTATCCCAGCTGAGGGAGGAAGCTCTGCCAGATAGACACTGCTAACGTGTAAAATCTATATTTGTCTCATTACAAGCCAAGATATCTTGCTTGTAAAAGTTTACTGTAAAATGAATGATGGAGGAAGTCACGGGCTGGTGGATTTATAAGAGCGGGAGACAGAGACAGAGTGAGAAAAGAGAGGGATTCTCTTATCTCCTTCCATGTCATTGATTTATTCACACATGGGAATGAGGGCAAAACAGTTTTTCATCAGAATGATTAAAACTCAAGAGAAAGATTGAGCCCCTGTTTCCGAGCCTTTGCATATTCATTTTGTTTCACGTTGAAAGAATAATTACACATTGATTATCCATGTCCAACTCTAAGGGTCAATCGTTACTTTGGGAGGGAAGAAGAAGAAGCTCGTAAAGCCCACTAATGTCCGAAGACCTCAAAAGACAATTATGTCCTTATCAGGAGAAAGATAGCTTGTGATTTATTACATGTTGAAGATGGTAATGATACTTTTCTAATGAATATTCAGTGATGATTTATTCTTGTGTTCACATTTTTTTTTTAAAGTGTGCCATCTCTTGCTTAAAGTAGTTATTTGTCAAATAAAACCCTATGAAAAAAAGAGGAGCAACGTGAAATAGGCAAAAAATAAATCAAACAGAATCTTCTATGTAAATTAATAAAGCAGCATTTACTGTTTTGAATTGCCTGGGTATGCATTTCACCATCTGTTAGGCGAGGTGAGCCGTGCTGCAATGGAAGCAGCACGCTGATGTAAAATGCAAACTTCTGACACTGGTCACACTTCAGGCATTTGCAATTAAAAAGTTGTTTATCACAGCCCCCAGTCATTGTATTGAAAAGCATAGCAATGAGCTGTGGAGCTTTAATCAGACTTAGGCAGTGCTAAGAATTAAACTATCCGGGTGAAAGATGATAGCCACTGCTGCTTTTTACTATTAGTTTTATGACACCCGCTGTGCTCCACTGAATAATTAAAAGCTTTATTAATTACTATGAAACAGTTCATTCCATCAGCTGTATGAGAAAGATTTCACCTATGATGTTATTCGGGGTGATCATCAAAGAATTAATATTTTGTGCTTGTGAGCGGGTCAGAGACACCAACTGAATCACAACGAAGAGAAAGTACTTTGGGATGGCAATGAGGCAAAGGCTTAAACATGGCGCCTGCGAAGAAAGCTTAATGAACTGGAGAGGCTATGATGTAACATGCTCAAAGAATGTGTACAGTGAAGGTGTAAAGAGCCCTTAATTTCCACAGTAGATTTAAATTGAAATTGTTCCACATTTCGGGACTATTGAAGACTGTATTAAAGCATTGGAATAGGCTCTGTGATGTCACCAATAGGTTTCTGAAGGGCCACTGTAGAGTTCAGTGTGGAGGCTCCGGCCGCCTCCATCTTGGCCTGACTCCACCAAACTACCTGCTAATACAAACATGCACCCACATGTCACTCAGAGCTGACACACCCCTAATCATGCGTATATTTAAGCTTCAAAATAATTTTAACAGGTGAGGTTGTATAGTTGAGGGGGAAATTAGCTATAGAGATCAAACGCGTTTTTTTGCACCAGGTTGTAAACAGGTTTATTTCTACTGTAAAGTTGGCCATTTTAACATGGGGATCTATGGGGATCAACCACAATCTATGGGATTAACTCACTTTTGGAGCTAGCCTCAACTGGCCATTTGAGGAACTGAAGTTTTTGGCACTTCCACAAACATGTAGAGTTTGATGACTAAATTGATAACACTTCAGTATCCGTCAACTAGGCTGAAATATAAAGCTGTTGCTAGCAGTTGGTTGGCTTAGCTTATCTTGGCATAAAGGGTCGAAGCAAGAAATTTACAGCACGCCCAGCTCAATCTAAATTTAACAAAATCCAGGTGTTTATTCTGGCCGTGTAAAAACAGCAAATCTTGCATTTACACTTTGTTTTTTGTATGGATTAAACGAACAAAACACAGCATGTTAATTAGCAAGCTTTGGTGCTGATAAGCTGATTTTGTGAGCGTTAAACTGAGCATGGTTAGCCGTTTTCCCCTGCCTCGAATCTCTAAATCAAGCTTAGCTAACCGGATCTCTCATCTGCATCTTAGATGAGCAAACCAGCATACCCACAAAATACTGAACTATCCATTAATCAATTGCATTTGCTTTTACCCTTATATGTAATGATTACATTTCCAGCCTTTGATATTTTCTTTTTTTTCCTCTATTGCACTTTCCAGACTTATCAGTTTACTCCAGGCCTTTGAGCAAAGCTTTGACTTGCAGCGTACTTAGTTTGCCTCTCTTTTGTCAAGGACACATATGTCATTTGATGTGAGTGTGAGTGGGGTGGGGGAGCTATGCAAAAGTCACTTGATTGCTTTTATTGTGTTTATGTCCCTCCATTTGAGGATCTCTATTTTTAGCCTGTGTCTTTGCCGCCTCACTTTGTCATGACACTCAGCAGGGTTTTCTCTCAGCCAATATCCTTCATTACTTCTCCTCTCCTCCTGCTGTTTCTACCCTCCAGATATCTCTTTTTCTTCTTACCTGGCTCACCATGTGTTCCTCACCCCATCCCCATCCCACACACTAGTCTCACCTGCACTCCTAGAACACAATAACTTAACATGCATGTCATTTACAGCTGAAACCCCATGCAAACCAAAAGTCAAATAATCTGTCACAGATTTAAATTTTTTTGTTGTGAGATTTTTTTTTCATATCATTTTTTCAGTCACATAAGGAAAAAATCTCACAAGGCCAAGTGTGCACTAAGTGTCTTTTAAAAAATTAAATAAGCCTTAGTAAGAGCTGATGCTTTAACTTGCAGTGTGCAATGTCTTCCTGCAGCAAATGTCTGCACATATGGTCATACTTCATGCTGTTAAGGATGTGTTAAAAACATAGTGGCATTTTTCCTGAGGCAAAAAGCATAGTGATCTTTTATGACAGGAAAAATGTTTGTTCATGGTTTTTGAGCAGACATTTGGAGCCTAAAGCAGCCTTTCATTTCGCTTACATCTGTATTTGTTGATTACCGAATGAATGCATCTTGGGCTGAGAATCAGGATACAGGTTTACGTAACAAAAGATCCCAAAAAAAAATATTCCGCTTTGCTTCAGTTCAGGCAGCATCTGTTACAGATGCATAAATATCAAGATTGTACTGCCTTTTTTTCTAGTTGTCAGAGGAGAATGTCAAAACTACAATGAAATGCGCTACAAAGGTTAGAGTCACAGAAAGCACTTAGCCACACATGAACACACAAACGCACAAACCCTCGTCTGCTATATTTAATTCATGCTGACTGAACAGACTGTCCAAATGATGCTGCACTTTGTTTATTTATGTGTCCTTTGACAGAAAAAGAACAAAACTGGATGTGACACAGTTACAGCTCTTTCATCTACAATCAGATGATACCAGATGTTGCAGGTTTCGGTAATGCGCCATATGCCCGGCTCAAAGTTTTCATCTATTCTACCTTGTCCATAATGCATTTATTCTACTTGTACCATTCTGCCACAGTGCTGCAGCAGCTGCATTCTGCTCAGATTTTTAAAGTAAAAGACAAAGTTCTGACCACTACTGCAGCATTTGAAACGTAAATGTCACAACGACGCACCTAAAATCTGAACAGCTGAGAGATCTTGAGAATGGACAAGCTTCTTCTCACAGGCCACTCACAGTGTTACACATGTAATGGGTTTAGGCCGCGCGGTGACAAGTTAGCTGATGGATGAGGTGATTATATCGCTCTTTTGCTTCACTCGAGGACAGTCCCCAGTTCCTAATTGGTAAGAGAGCAGACGACAAGGGAAGAGACGTCTCCCTCGCTTTCTCTCCCCTTCCCCGTCCCTCCCTTACTACTTCCCCAGTTCCCAGTCATTTAACTAATCTTGTTTTATCCCCTTGTCGACAGGCACAGGACTCAGGCGGTAAAATGGAGTGCAGTCGAGATAACTTGCATGGCAGGGCCGCAGTAATTTAATGGAAACAGATGTTTCCCCTGCTAGAGTGACAGCAGATCCTTCTCCAGCTCCCTGAAGGAAAGAGCGGACACATTACAGATGGTTGTTGTGCCTGTGGTCATCATTACTAAGGCCCAGGTTTGGACCGGGCTCCAATCCCGTTGAAGATATGAAAGCAGTGATGGACACGAAGAGCCCCTGGATAAAAGTGACTTAAAAAGCCTTTGGCTCAAACCTTGAAACAGGAGCAGTGATGCAAAAACATGAGGGATAAAAGAAGAAAGAGAAACAGCGTGTGTTTTCAAGAGTGTCCTTCTGTTTGTCCGTGAACTCATTTTTCTGTGTTTGTATTGTATGTGTGTGTGGGCTTTTCTCGTATTTGTGTATGAGAGCATGTGTGGGCATTTGAGACAGAGTGTGTACGATCTCATCACTAGAGATGGCCTCCACAGACCACAGTGAGGCAGCAGACACTGATCGACCCGGGCGCTGCACAACAAACGGAGGCAACAACAAAAAGCATTAACACTCCCACAGAGGGAGAGAGAAGTGCCTGGAATGTATTCCTCACTGCCTTTTCTTTCTCCGTCTCTTCGCAGTCAAAAGATGAATCCTTCTCTATAACCTGCTCAAATTGAATTCTTCCCTTTTGTGTCGTGCAGAAACGAGAAAACATTTCATCAAGCCTTTGCCTTTGCATCACGCTTGTAATTCAAGTTGTCAGCTGTGCTCCGTGGGTCAACATCACACCACATTTTCCTGTCTGCGCGGTAGCACTGCCATTCATAGCAATTTACCCATTCACTGTGTTAAAAAGAGATATCAAGGTTTGAAATAGCCCACATTTTTAATTGAAGCTGATAATAGTATTTGAATCTTTTTCTCCTTGCAGTATCATTTGCAGTTTCTCAAGGAATTCCCAGTTCTGTGAGCACTATAAAAGGGCCTGAGCGATGCAGTTCATGTGCAATTCAAGACTATAAGCGAGTACGCCAACCCATAAAACCACATAGGTTGATTAAAACGTGGTTAACTTTGGTCTCCCCTTTTCCTAACCTGAAGCAGCTAGTTGTGGTGCTTAAACCTAATTAAGCTGCAACCACTTTATTGAGGTTCATGTTTAAAGTTACGGTTTTAAGTATTACTTATAGAACTTTCCTGTGGGGCGTGTTTGAGTGTAGAAAGTTCCTTATTATAATAATAAAATAGGGAACAAACTATGCAGTCTTATGGTTTTGAGGACTCAGAGTCCTTTGTTTTGACCCAGCCACTGACCTGACTGGCCATCCTAGTAATAAGCCATTTGTACAAATAACCTATGGTGTGGATTTTCAGTGGACAGTCTCACTAGAAAACACACGGATTAAAAGCATTCACATGGTAATTTATTTGCTAAACATGAAGTGGACTTACATTATAAAGCTGCACTTATCAAGTACAAAAAGAGCATTAACTGTAAATCCTGTGGCTCCGGAGGATACCAGTTCCAAATCAAAACATCCGCTCAATATTTGAGCTTTTTGTTTTGATAGTCCTGCCAGTTCATTCTGCACTGATATTTCCCGGTGATTGCACATCCTAACAGTTCCACCGAAAGGTAATCCATTCAAGTAAACAATGATTTTGGCAATCACTCCCTGTGCTTCTATCCCGAACCCCTCAGCAGAAATTCATTTTATGATACAATCTAACCACATTGTACAAAGGGAGACTGGGGATTTTATTGGTTTATACTGTAAAATGTATTTCCCATGTGTGCATTTTGTCTTGTATTTCTTACAGCATGAGTTAACGCTCCAGCAGCCAGATCTTACAGGCCAATAGTTTTCATTTGGTTTCAAAGTGTTAAGAGAGCTCCAGAGGAATACTTTTGTCTTCCTGCATCGTATTGACATATCACATATTAACTCCAAACAAAGGCGAATATGCTGGTCATCCATTATATTACAGCTGCTTAATGGCTGTACAGTTTATTCATCTTCTCTGTTAATCTGCGTTCAAACTGAACTCACAATCTCATTTCACCACACTGGACATGAAATGAAGCCATATTTTGGCAAACGCCCAAGCATCTAAAGAAATAATTTGCTATCCGGAGCCTTTTTTTTCCAGAGAACTGGGAGAATTGAGTCGAATGACGAACACAATGGAACCACCATAAACCTCCACTAACAACTGACACATCCAATGTCAAAAAGCACCGACAAGCTGATTGTACAGTATGTTCTCGCTCCGAGCTCCCCAATAAGTGAATATGCAATTTATGTGCATATTAAATGCAAGATCACTCCTGGTTTTGGGAAAGAAAAGCTGTCATATTCGTAAGAGGATGTGCCAATTGGAAAGGTCACAACTGTCTATAGAGAACAAATGAGGCCGGTAATCGTTTTTCCTGCCAGGCTTCTACAGGCACATAAAAGACCAGGTGCTTGTCTGAATCTTGATGATCCCCTCTAAGTGAAATCATTGATGCGCATCCAGCTCAATTAAGCAGCTACTATGGTGAGCAAGAAATGATCACATTCCTGTAGTAGACAGTGAAAAAATTCACACTGTGCACCAAGGGCGTGATGAGGATGAGTAGAATTACTGGTTATGATTGGCTATAATGTGGCCGACAACTCTACGAGGAATTGTGGAGTTAAAAAAAACTCTTTACATCCTGTTTTCAAACTGTTCTGTCACCCACAAACACCAGCAGACAAAGTGCCTCTGACACTAACTATACCTCTGTGAGAAGTCAGGAGCTGTTAATACGCTGTGTACTGTTACACCTCAAGGTCGTGCGTGGCACTGGGTGAGGAGGATTACAGGCCCTAATGGACAGTGCTCGACTTTAATGAAGAGCCCTGATGAGGAGGCAGATTGGTCCCCATCGACAGATCAGCCACTGCCATTTCCATTTTCATGGGTGCCCAGATGCATCACGGTTGGAATTTCATGGCTGAGAGCTGATCCCTGTCGGATAAATCTGCCTCTGCACTTACAGTATGTGTATGTGTGCGCATGGATATATGTTTCCAGTGAGTTGGTGTTTAAAAGTTTAGCAACTCAGAATGATCTAATTCAGCCCATTTGCAGGAAAAAAAAAACAGATTTTCTGATATAAAAGGTTTACCGTCATATCTGAAACCTAACATCACTTTGTCTTCACCTTTAAATTAACTACTTGACATAAATATGTGATATACTAATGTTTTGTACGTGTTTTTAGGGGGAGATAGCAGGTCAATATATGACACAGAGTAGTGGTGTACACTATCTGAATGCTGGGAAATGGAAATTACTTTTGGATGGCGCTCAGCATTATGCATTATTCTGTTTTAGTCATAAATCATTTTTAAAAAGTGTTTTGGTTGGGTGCCAATTCAAATATTAAAGTTTAGAGTGTATAAGGGCTTAAAGCATTACGATGCAACTATACAAAGATCTATGGTCTATGAAATTTTTGGATTGATGCCATTCGTTACACGGGCTTGTTCCACCATTTCACCACCAGAAAATGTATAAAAATAGTTGAAAAAAAATAAAACATTAAGACACCAAGACCTTGAGGAACATAAAAGAAAAATCCATGCTGTGATCTGGTTTCAAAGATTTTGACATTTGAAAATTTCTGCAAGAACTGCATTTTTTAGAGATCGGATGGTGAGAATTTCACTTATTCAGCAACATCCCTTTCCTTCCAAATATGAAGAGGTCAGAGGTCAAGGGACTCTGGGGGAAATGTCCATGCAAGTTTTACCTTTCAAAACTTTAGCTTAACTTTGGAGCATTATTTAATCTAATCATGATTGGTTGGTACCAATGAGCGCCTTAGTTTATCTAGTTACATATATAACCAGTATTTTTCCTCTGGCTTTAAGAGAGCATGCTACAGCCTCTTAAAGACAGTGAAGTCTGCTGAGATCGGTATAAGCCCCTCTGACTGGGCAGAGAGCCAATCAAAGGATCAAGTCTGCTCCCTGGAAATGAGGCCGTTTTTTTTTTTTATCCAAACCCAGATGTTTTTCTGAACCTTAACCAAGTAGTTTTGCTTGATTTCACAAGGCAACAGGGTGCACTTCCACCCAAAGCTGAAATACCACCACAGCAGAAAATGAGAACAGGCTGCAGCCATATAAAAACTTCCACATGCATTTTATCTGTGCTTCAGAAATGTTGAGATTTAACATATCTGGTGAGCAGAAACATACAATGCCCACATTTATTCCAGCAACTGGATTGTCCAATACAGATACATGGGAGAATTCATCCGGTTTCATTGAGATCTTTGATCCTGATTCAGTATTTATACTCCTCCATGTCTGGAACATTCTGAAACACAATGTACTGTAAATGGATTTCAGGATGGAATTCAGAAAGCTATCCACACATATGGCTTATATAGAGTGTAATCAAAAGGCTGTTAGAACTTCCAGATTAGAAAAAAGCTCCTGACGCAGCTTTTTTTGTCGTCTGCAGAGAGACCAGGAACGTGAATTGGATTGTGGTTAAGTCCATGATACTTAATCATTTTCTTATCAGTGGTTGCTGTCAGAGCCCAGCTAAGGAATGACCCCAAAAGAAAGAGGAGAAATGAAGGACAGAGGGCGCCCCCATGCTAGTCCGTTGTCTCCTTTGAGCGTGGTGACACACCTGCTTATTGACACCGGTGCTTTATTCCAGCTGAAATCCCCTCCTGATTCACACTCTGTGAAGGTTAATGGGGGATAAAGCATTTTGTCATAAAGCTCACAGCAGCACCTTTTCTCTGTGTCTGGCATTAGAGCCAACAGGCAGGACAGAAAGAAAAATTTATATCGCAGCCAGCGGTCACTAGTGAACAACTTGTCATCATGGCCTATTTCAGAACGATATACCCGCTAGTGCCAAGCTGTGGATGCTTCAAGTACAAGGGCACAGCTTAAGATGTGTGGTGCTGGTTTGTCATTGGTTGCAGACAGCATACTCTGTTAAGCATTAATACGTCTGAATCAGTATAATCAATCAACGTTTTATAGTAGATGTAAGGAACTTAAAGACGGTCTTATTAAATGCTAAAAATCTACTTAAAGATTTCTCACTCAGACGTCATGAAATGAGGTGATGAAGGTCAGATTGGGTTGTTTTTCAGGACAGGTAGAAAATATTTTCATCACTAAAGGTCTCCAGGGCCTTGAGGAAGTGAATGTGCCCACAAAATGTGCCTTATTGTCCATCCATGAAATGTCCTTCGCTAAAAGCCACAGTGCTGTTTAGCTGTGAAGCCGGCAAGTTTTACTATTAACTGGCTCGAGAAAAAAAAAGAGTTGAGTCACTGAGAACTTAAGCAATCAGGTACAGTATTGATAAACTAATATCTCTTGTCAGTTTGGAATTGATGTTTGCACGTTGCACAAATCACTGATGATTTAAACCTAAAACAGTGACAATACAATGACTGCTGCAACACTCATAAGGACAAAGATGCTCTATGAAGATGTGGTATTTAAGAGATCAGTCATTTTCTTTTTTTACAGCAGGCTTAAGTGTTTCTTCTATGGCAATTAACTTCAGCTGGGCGAGCAATCCGCATGATTCACACACAATGCATTTCGGTTAATTAGAGCCGAGCATGACGGTTGGATCTCTTTTTGACTTCAATGTGGAGTGAAACTAAAATAATTCAATTATATGATGAGGTAAATTAGGTAAGTGATTGAGTCGCTGCTGCACACACAGACACGCACACACACACAAACACAAATCACAGTGTACAGCTTTTGTAGATGTTTATGCGTATTTATAGAGCAACACTGCCCCCAGCTGAAAAGTGGCATGTGCTGCTGCTGCTACATGGAGTACATGCTGCAGAAAAGGGAATAAAAAAAGAAACCTGTGTATATGTAACTGCCACAAACACACTATTTAAATGCATTTCAATGCAAAAACGGCTGGACTCCCAACCACTGATACAGTGATGCAATACAGTGACTATACATTTTGCTATAAACATTGCAGGCTGTTAAACAAATGTTATGTTTTAAGTTTGCAACTTTGAAAAGGCTGAATTGTTCCAATCATCTGAATTACTGCATCTTAAGGGATCACGATGCAGGGCTGCAGTTTTTTTTCCAGTTATAGGGTAATATTTGCAATTATTTGTTTTCAATTTCAAAAACGGATATCTTTATTTCATGTGTTCTCCTAAATATTTTTTTTCTTTATTATGCAAGCCATGGAATAAATTGAACTGGTGTTGGGTTATAAGATATCTATCTTTTTTATTAAACTGGTTTGTTTTTGTTTTGTTTGTATACATTTTAATAATGGCTTTTATCTTAACTTAAGTTGACAGTGAAGGTGAGGGATAAGAGTGTGCAGAAGGTGGGGTAAGCTGCATGGGGCATAACCACAAGTTGATAACAATACATGCAGGGTTGATAAGCCTTATCTTGATATGGGATTGTCAGAAGTTACTATATTTTTTTTTTAATTAAAAAACTATTTGCAGAACAGATTCAGAATCAAGCTTTAGATCAATGTTTGTGATCACAAGAGTATTCACAGAACATAGCTTTCATTCATATGCTTTAGCCGGTTTGACACCTCTAAATGAAGAGTGGTACCAATCAGAGTCTCGGCTAAAAATAACAACATAATGGAAAAACAACAGCTCCATCCAACCATGCAAAACGATAAGAAGACAGCAAGTAACAGTAACATGGGCCAAAACATCAACAAAAACAATCACTGCAAATACAAATGGAACACAACTCAATTCAGCTCTCAATAGGTATTAAATCAAGCAAAGCAAACAGAGGATGCAAAGACAGACTCAAAGTTCAGTCCACTAAGCAGAAAATCCGCTTTGTTTTCCCCACAACCGCAACACGCCTGAGTCCCGATCCAGTTCACCACCACAAAGGGAAACTCAAGAAAAACATCCGCTCCGGTTTTTCACGCGGATGTACTCAAAACAACACAAATCATCAAACAATCGAGAAATATCAGCGTCTGTACCTGCAGTTCAGTAACAGTGATAAGTTACAATAAAAAAGACCGGGTACTCACCGCACCGACGATCAGACAGTCAGTCAGGTCTGCAGGGTGATCTGGCAAGACCGGCAAGTCCCGGAGAAACTCCGATCAGGAAATGTTTACTCCAGAGTTTTGCAAATCCCGACACCGACTGCGAAATATAACGTTTCACCCATTGGATTAAAACTCCGTCTGACATACTCCAGAGATCAACTAACGGCTAATGCGGCCTTCGCAGCGCGATCTAATGCCCACGTTTCTTTCCTTCATTGATAAACACATTGGCTGCTTGAACACAACATTTGCTGGAGTTTGGTCCAACGTTCGCGGTTTATATAGACGTTGTGATTGGAGCTCCTAGAGATGATGTCACGCAATTACACGAATTCAAAATAACGCCATATTGGCTGAGTAACGTTTGCTGGCTGAGCAAATGTCTGGCAGTAGTTAGTTACTCCCCCTGCTGTATGGTAGATAGATAGCTGTTGTTAAATCAGGGACAAGGGAAATGGAAAAGGATTTTATCTGATCCTACACATCCTGGAAGATGGCAAAATTAATTACTGCAGTAAAGCCAGCTGGAAATAAACACAAAACTGAGGGACAAGGCCACACAAGCAACAGATTTGGTGGTTTCATGTCAGGTGCAGAATACAAGGCGCACTAATGTTAATATCTTATTTTTATTTCACAGATTTATTATGGTCCCTGAACAAGCCCACCATCCCTGACCACATCCCATGGCTTCAGCTGAGTGTCATCTCATTATTGGGAATTTTCAATCTGTATTAAAAATGTCATGGCACTGTCATGATACCTGCTGTTTATCATAAAGGTATACTTTCTTGTATGAGATGAAGCGTTCTGAAATTCATTCAGACAGTGATGATGTAGGTAACTCAATGTTGTTGTTGTTGTTGTTGTTGTTGTTGTTTTTAGTAATTGCATGTGTTGTAACAACACATCCTTTACTGAGCCTTTTCAAAACAACATAAAGTCATCTGAATCATATACCAGATGACCCTGCTGCACTGGTCATGGGGAATCATATTGAAAATAAACCAAAAAAATGAATTTCCTGATGTCATGACTTCCATTACATGTGTCGATTAGTCTGCAGAACATATTTCCATCAGTTAATTAAGTCAATGTCACTGTATTAACACATGTAGCACAAATGTAACTTAGATCTTGCAAAGGCATTACAAAGCAATTCGTCAAAATATTTGTTCCACCTCTTAAATGTCTATATTTGGCAACAGTCTCTCCCCTCTAATTGAATCACTCCATTAACTCAATACAACTTCCACAAGAGGTCAGCAAAAACAGCCCTGTTAAAGTAAATGATTTGTTTTCATGTCTCTAGAAAAGTCAATAAAGCCACAGAGGAGTATATACTGTAGAGGAATTACATTTGTTTAATCCCCCCCCAAAAAAATCTATTCCTTGTGATTTTCAAAGTAGCCCCTGCAGACATAAAATTCATCTGTATGATTACACATCCTGGGAATAGAGGACCTTTTACACAGCTGCCCTTTAACAAAACTGCCCTCAAGTTTTCCTTTAGAGCTCATATTTCAGACCCATGAGTCACACATGTAAATGTTACTTGCTGTGCATAAGTTTAGAATGTAATTTTAACACATTAGCTGTGATGCAGTTGCATGCAAATTACATATGATCCATATGATTTACTAAAAGAGCAAGATCTAAAATTAAACAGAGCATTTATATAGAATAAATGTTTTGTATACTCAGCAATGAAACATTCACACCATTAAATTTTTTATATTTCTCCTTGAATTGTTGACATGAAATTTCCATGGTCTAAAAATAGAATGATAGTCTTAATTTAATCTTTTTGTGAGCACATGAAGGCAGCATGACAGATCCATTTTAACCAGCAGATGGCTCTACTTACATACATGGTCCTAAAGTAGTAAAACCTTTGGCCAGTTATTTTTTCACTGAACAGGTCATCCATGTGATTTTGTGGTGCACTGACCTTAAGCACTCTTAAGTACAAAGTTTATCTTTTAATGTAATTGAGTGATCAGTCTAGTTGTTAGTCGAAATCCATAAAACAAAAGTGTTTATAAAAAACAGGACACAGGACCATTTGTACCATCATATGACATGAAAGGTGTTCTGTCAAAGGGTCAATGTGAATTCATAAAGCACACCCCCAGAGGAACTGTGCAGCATCTTTAATGTATTGAACAAACGTCACGTTCTAAAATGTCAGCCATAAAAACTGACATAAGGGAGTCAGAATAAATCGAGTCTCTTTATGCACAGGCCTGCCCTTTATCGTCAAGTGATGCAGGAATGTGCGGGATGCTCAGTGTCCACCTGATACACTGCTCTGCGCCCGGGGGAGGGTCTCTAGTCTCCGCTCTGGCTGCCATAACACGGCTCAGCTCAGGCAGGCAGGCAGGCAGGCAGGCGGGGGGGAAGCGCATCCTCGGAGCTGGAAACATGATCATCAGGGGAACATAAAGGCGTTATTTGTCTCCGGTCAGATGATTCGACAACTTCATGTGTTTAGTGTTATCCTCCAAAGGACATAACACGAGAGGCAGGCGTCTGGTCCGTGCAGGAAAGACACAAGCCGACATCATCATCAGCCGCTGCGCCGTGTGAGGCGAGGTCATCGCAGAGTATCACGGTAAGAGAGGAGGAAAAACAGCCAGGCTACTTTACTATTTGCGTATTTATGCGTAAACACCGACTGTTTTCTGTCGCGTATTTACTGATCCATGTTTTTGAAACCTCTCCCCGGTGCTCAGCATCGTATCAGCCTCCATGCATCTCTCTTATAATTACACCACACTGCATTACGCTAAAATGCTTTAGCAACAGCAAATCTCCAGAGAGACGACAAACAACATGCAGGCCACAGGGATTGGATATGATATTTCTATTCTGTCTGCCATTCCTGCACACAGACAACAACGTGGACTATAGTAAATATGGGTTAGTAGAGCAAATCCACACGCCCTGCGACCCCCAGCATGCACCATGTGATTATTTTCTCTTTTACCAATAATTGTCTCAACATCATTTGTAGAGTCATCTGAGAAATTGTTGATTTCACATCGAAAATGCAAGCCCAATTTATGGAAAAGGAGCGCATCTGATATGCAGCATCCTTGGTCTAGACAGAAAACGCAAGGGGGACAGACAGGCCTGTGCTGCATATTCAACAGTCATACTGGATGCTGTAGCTGCATCATATGGGTTGTTTTGCCATTATAATAGAGAATAAAGACATGTCACTTTCATGCAAGGGGCATATTCAGGTCAATAGTTGGTTTCAAAGTAAAATACACAAACATATCCTTTCCACACTTTCTCTAAGTCTCCCATATCTGTCATAGCAATGACTGACCCATTAATAAATGGAGCACAAAAGTAATGGACACGAAGACTTTAATTTCAATATCTGTAATTGACTCTAATATTAGTATGATAATTACAGAGATGTCATAATTGTTGCAGTATGGGAAACTGGTGGAGGATGCCATGTGTTCGCACATGAATTATAAATGCCCCTCATTCACCATAACCTCATTCACAATAACGTCACCTTCCGTTCCATCCCTGATTAAATGGCCTAAAAAAGCTGGTGTTAATTTTAGAATTACCTCAGATTCCTCATCTGTGGTCTGAATATTGGGCTACATCGCCCACATCTTTGTCACCTGGGGGATACACGAGCTATAGTTAGACACATGCTAATTTCAAGATTAATTTCCTGATGATGACTTTTCAATATCCTAAGGTGAGAATGATGCTGATTTGTTAAATATGTCCACACTGGCCTGTTTTTCACTGGCTTAGCATGGCTGTGAGTCTGAATGGATGGGCAGTTTGTTTGAACTTTGACACATGAATGGAGGGCATTGACATGACAACAGCCTGTGTAGACAGACATGAGCCAATGTTGAGTCAACATGATACACTTCTCTTGCTTAAAACGACATCCATCTGCTCCAGGGATAATTCAGTGGTTGCCATAGATCCTCTATCACATGACGGCCATAAAACCTAATTCACTGCTTCACTGGTGTCATCAGGTATGAGATTAGTGTTGAACACCTGGGCTGAAAGAAGAATGGATAAAGAGTAATAGGGGCAGATAAAGGTGTGGAGGTGGAAGATAACCAACAAGTAAAATCAGTGTCTGAGTGATTGCTTTGAAAATTGAGTCTGAAGACGTTTTATGTATAGCTCAGTGTGAGCTGCTGCAGTGTCTTAAAGGTATAGTCTAGATTTAGTGAAGTGGGGTTGTATGAGGTATCCACAGTCCTTGTATTACCTCCAGTTTGGAGAAAGAGGCTGGATGACCAGCACTGAAGCAAAGCACTGTACTGCTTTGAATGGGCAAAATGTAGCAAAATGTAGCTTAGCCACCAGACTCCTTAAACAAAAACTGTAATTTTACATTGCAGAACACAGGAGTCGCTGGTCTCCCACTATCTCAAAGGGTTAGTTTGTATTATTGTCTAACTTTGGTTCCTGTTCTGTGTTCTGTGAGGTGAAGTTACTGTTTTTGCGATTGGAGTCTGTTAAGTTTGACAACAGCATAGATAACAGCATCAGTTTCCTCCACATAAAGTTCTACAGTCTGACAGCAAGGTAAAGCCGTAAACATCTTCTTAAAATATCATACACTTAATACTGCAGCCCCACCCTCAGCAGTACATCACGTAGCTTTCTAAATTTGCTTCTCCAAGCTGGGGGTGTGCCAACCGCCATCTACTATGGATAAGTGCCTCATACAGACCCGCTACAGTAAATCTGAACTATCGCTTTAATGACAAAACAAACAGTCATAGGATCAATGTTTCTGTCTCTCTATTCACAGTCAGATCTGAGTGAAGTTAAAAAAAGATATTTCACAGATGAAGTTGTTTTGGAGACTTTATGCTTCATGCAGAATTATATAAACCAAAGAGGATTTGCACAGTGTGGGAAAGCACGTCTGTTAGCCAAACTGATTTATATTTTAACATTTTACTATCTTGATTACCATCCTTTATTGTGGCTGGCACACACAGGCGTGTGGGCTAATCAGAGGTTAATTTAGTCATATAAAATTCCCATTAAGTAATTATCCTTCATAATCTGATGATCTGAACTGTCTGACTTTTGTCCCTGCTGCCTTCTCTGTCTTCTGTCTGTCGCCAGTTGTACTGATTGCCATTGAAAAAAGATGTATGGCCTCGCAGATAAGGGTTATGTCCCATTCTATGGACTGTGCCCTTACCAGAGTGAGTTAAGGAGGATGTCACTGCTTCTGCAGTCTTGATTATGACAAATTGTGTTGTATGAATATGACTTGTTACTCATATATGCAGCTGGATGTAGGCCAGGGATGCTCTGCTCTGTTCCGATCTTCAGGCACTATAATTTCAAAGAACAGCCCACCACAACATCACAACCCAATTGCCCAAGTTTCCTGCTAGTATCTAACCTCCGACTTAAGTCTGGTTCCCTATTTGTAGCTTAGCTGCCTGCTGATTCATAAGTAAACCATGACTTGTGGTGTAACTTGCTGTGAGAAGAGGAAGTAGTTGTGTTGTCACTCTGATAGAGAGAAGAAAAAGCTAAGAAGGAGTCAGAGAATGCAGTATATGTCATATATTTAAGGAATTAATAGTCAGTTCACAGTTCTTACAGTTTCAATCCACTTATGCCGGACTCTGGCGGAAGGAACAAACTTGATAGCCTCGGTCGGGCCGCAGCAGAAGAGTAGATGAGTTGTGAAGCTGTAATTGCAATGATTATTATCTCGTGTCCCTGGCTTCACCTACCCTGTGCCCCAGAAGTGTCATTTTCAGAGTCCTCAAACTTGAGGCTGGAGATTACTCTCCTCATCCTCCGATATGAAGGCATAAAAATAATATTCCTCAGCTATTTCCCTCGGCAATAGCCACTTATTTCAGAGTGTGGGTGTTCGAGGCTCAGGCGCTGACATGCTCAGTAGAGCAGTCGCTTAAGGACTCATGTGAGGAGGAAGTCATATGAAGTCTCACTGTGGCAGATCTCTGCATGAAGAGGGTTTTGTATGTATTTTGAGAATGACACAATAGTCTCGTATTGTAAAAAAGAAGCATTTTGTCTTGTTATAACTGCATACACCCAGCAGACAACATCGCAGAAAAAGGAATTATTAATTGTCAGCTATGGAATATATTACAAACAAGATTAATAAATCAGTTTGAGTTTTTTTAAGGAGAAAAAGTCTGATTCCAGCTTCTTAAATGGCAGTAAATGACAGTAAGCTGAATATCTTTGAGTTTCATACATTTCAGGATAGTTTGGGAAACAATGATTGACTTTTTTCAACATTTTGTGACGATAAAATCTATTGACAATGAAAATAATAATTTGTCGCAGCCCGAATCAGATACTATAATATCTGAACTTGTGTAAAGTCTTATTTCCCATCCTGACGGTGGAAACACAGCCTCAGCATGCTGAGCAGCATGAATGAGGGTAACTGCATGCATCTGTGCTCTCTGAAGACTTACACTAGTTCGGCCCATTATATATGAAACTGTGGATTCATCATCTCAGGAAACCACGTGCCCCTCTGGGGTGGAAGCCATCAATATTGGATTTATGTGTCAGGAAGGCAGCATGTGAATAGCATGAAAAGCTATATTCATTCACACTTGTTATGTGTGGTGCACAAATAGCACCCATAAGCATGAATTTTAAATATTTTGACTGTGCAAATCACAATAAAAATCATTCTTTAAAAAGAGGCAACAATTGTGGTATTTAATTCTTCACTTTGTCACCAAAAGAAAGAAGTTTACGTCACAGCCGCGCTCAGCTACAGTACTTAGTGTTGCCTGTTTTGGTATGAATTAATGATTGATGCTGGGTGATGACTGCACTCCCATAAAACTTTAATGGCCTGCATGTTTCCCCTCTTAGTCAATGGGCAGAGTGGCACAGAAAGGAAGCGCTTGTGCCTGCAGTAATCGTATGCCGTGAGCATGTCTCCCTCTTCTTTGGACTCAATGTGCAGAGGAGAACAATGCACAGTGTGAAAAGATGAAGATGGCTTCATAAATGTCTCCCAAATGACTTTTACGCAAGTGAAACACACTATGAATAATTTAGCATATTATATACATTTTTTATACCTATTATCATTTAGCCCAGGCTTTTTAACATTAATAATAATATATTACCATTGCAAAAAGCCGAGCCTAATTCTTCGAAGCGGATTATTACTGCATATTACCTGTTTTATCTATTATTAACATCGACTGCTTGGTAACTAAACTTTTCTTAAACTAGCAGGCGGTTCAACCTGGGAGCAGAAAAGAGCTCAGATCTGGGGAACGGCGCGCTTTCTGCTCAGTTACTCTGATTCATCTTTGATTGACGGATTCAGTAATAAGATTTACGTTTGTGGGTCAGGTCAAAAGTCACATTAGCTGTGCAGTGAGAGCTTTTCCCTGGTATATGTTTTTAACTAGTCCCACATGTAGAACTGATACACCAGAGAGTGACTTACTGCTCTGTTTGAATGCCTTGAACATGCAGCACTGTTAGAGATATGTTATCCAGCCATGCAGCCTCTGAAAACAGTTGTATAATGTCTTCTGTGGTTCAGGAGGAGCTGTAGCAAGTCTGGGAAAACGACTGAAATGACATCACTTGAGTCATTTCTGCTTGGGTGTGGAGTTTGAAAATCATGGGTGTTAACCAGACAGGAAGTCTCTATAAAAGATGCTATTGAGTTACATTATGGTTGGTGCTTCAGGATAACAGCTGCGCCAATTTGGGCCTTTCTGTTTATATACTAAGTGAATATGATCTGATGTAAATCATGGGCGAGAGCAGTGAGCATACTGCCTGAAATATTTGGCTTATTCTGTTTTTAGTGGAGCTAATTACCACTTAATGGCTGCAGGCCTTAACTACCCATTTGAAGGCACAGTTAAAATAGAGATTTAAGATTTTCTTAAGAACACAATTTTCTAATTTAAGGACCAAAATCACCCCCACACAATTAGATAATATGGTTAAATTACACATACATTTTTTTTTATCCTTGCAGACTAGTGATTAGTCATATCTTTTTCACAGTGCTACATTAAAACACCATAATTTAGACTGAAAATGTGTCACTGACACTTTGAAAAGTTCAGCTGTGCTATATTATTTGTCACACAGACTCACAAATTGACTTTAAAGAAAGCTGTGAATGTGCTATTTTAAATTATACCAAAGACAGTTTAGGAAATGTCTATAAATCAAGCCTTAAAATGGATATGCACCAGTGCAAATTTATGAGCTGATTACAGCTACAAGGCTGTCCCTCATCACTGGATATCAGCACTGTCAACATGGCCCAAATCTTCTATCCTGATAGGTCATTTCATGTCTAGAAAATAACATATATATCAAATAAATAGTCTGTATGATATATCCACATGGTAAAACCTTCTTTTTTCTGCTCCATATTAGTAAAACAGTGCCTCAACAGTGGTTTGGTCCAGCTTTCGCTCATATGTGCAAGAATAAATAAGCCTTGTCCAAAATGACGGACGTTATTATGTAGTTTGACCATATATATTTTAATATTGCCAAGCCGTTATCACATCAGATATTGGCAGTATACATATATTTTTTCTAAGGTGTTTACTGGATTTTGTCACATTGGGTGACACTGAAATCATGTCTGGCCAATGGACTATTTTGGTGTTGCTGTCACGTCTCACAACCTGGCTTTTGTTGGTAACAATGGAGAGAAACCTGTTTCAGGCAATTCCCCCAGATGTATGGAAGTGTAAGAGCACATTATTAAAGGCTAATTTATTTGGGATCTTTTGACCAGGTTTACAAGCTCAGGGTTAGAGTTGGTGCTTTTAATGGCCAACCTGTTTGTGTTGTAATGCCAAGTGACTTTGCAACACTTGGAAAAGTTGAGCACCGTACCAACAGTACGGGGGGAGAGGAGGTGTTTTCCATACCTTGTTCATTCATTCTCCTCAACTTGGCTCAGACTGAGTGGGCCCGTCCAGCTGGGTTTAGTGACTAATTCACCTCTTCTCCTCTGCTTTCTGCTCGGCTGCGTCACAGCGGCCAAGTGTTAACAATATGGCTTTGTGTCTCACACCTGTGGGCAGTGGGACTCTGGGAGAGTGGGAGTGAGGGGCAAGAGGGGCAAGCTTTCGTTCCCAGACTCAGGCAAGGCGATAGAATAACATCACAGTCAAGTCTTTGTGTGAAATAATTAGATCCAACATACTTTATGCAGTGCTTTTTCTACGGGCACTTCCATGGACAGAATTGTCTGCAGTGGTTAGCTTTAATTGGTCTTTTGTTTACTCTTTTTTGATTTTGAAGGTGATTTTTACAATTATTCTGTTGGAAGCGAGTGTTCAATGTGTGCAAACTCCTCATGTGTGCCACAAACAGTGTCTGGGAAGACTAATTTGGCTGCGAATTAGTGTTGCATGGTTGGAGATAAATAGCTTGTTAATGTTTTTGCTTTGCAACAGTGGGTTGTGCAAGTTGCGCCAGAGGTTTTTGTAGTAAACAGTACATAAACACTGGGCATGTACAGTGCAAATGGTTGTACATCCGCACCCAGTTTGATTAAATGAAGTGCAGAGTCATTCTCTCACACATACTGTGCCCAGATGCAAACTCCCACTCATTCCACTTCTCTTTTGTTGTGTGTTCGTGCATTTCAAGGGTATTTTTCAGTTTCAAACAGTGAGTCACCGAAAATCTGCTACAGCTGAACAATTAAATATGTAGTTTTCAGCTTTAGCTTTTGGGGTTTGGCTGAACTAACTATTGTCTTTTCCTTATTTTTTTCAGGTTCTGATGATCCCCTGTGCCTTGATCTCAATCTAAAGCTCTCAAAACGACCCCAGGCCCCGTCGCCGACCTCAGCCCTCGTCTCATCCAGCACTGCCATCGATATCTCAGAGAGGATGTGAGTAGGAGAAGGACTGAGGGTAGGAAACCTCAATAAGTCCAATCAAGAAAGGAAGTGGGATCGCATGGCTGCTATGGACTGACGGGTCAACTGATACCGGATCACACTGGCTCTGCTTGGAAGTGTAAGTCTTTTATTAACCCGTCTGACCACAGAACAGGTCAATTCTGTGTCGGGGAATCAATGGAAATTCAATCCATTAATGGGAAATAATCTAATAATTACAGTGTCTCCTTTCTCAATTGATTCTTTAACTTTAAATATGCAGCAGACAGTGATAGGAGACAGAAGATGAGATAGAGATACACCAGCATTTCCTGTGTCTTTTGATGGGAAATGTTGCAATATGATGCTTTTGTGATGTATTTTGAAAGGCAGCCATGTTGCAAAGCCTCCATATGAAATACAGCAAACTGCATTTGAAGATGTAGGAGCTACTCACCAGACTGCACAGCTCCATCCTTTTTCTGCTGCCTCTGTGTACTAAGGATGTGTACCACTATGGCTGTTATCTCTGAACCTAGAATCTAGACATTTATCTCCTCCAGCTCCAACTCCTCTCCCCTCTCTCCTCCTCTCATCTCCCCTCTCTTCTTCCCTCTCCTCTCCACCGCCACACTTTACTGACATGTGTTTGTGCGCTCGTCCCATCCTTTTCCTTGGCACTTGACAATGGAAGTGGTGGCTGTTTCTGGTTTTCTTTTTTTCCCTCTGCCTTTGTTCCTCCACTCCCTGGAAACAAAAGAAAAATCTTTTATCTTTTTGTGTACAAGACATGCCATCTATTCTGTGCCAAGCACAGAATGTGGATCTGTCTTTGAGGCTGTATTGATTTGGGAAGAAACTGAGACATGATTGGATACAGCTATCTGTTTGATTTATTTTGTTGTTGTTTGAGATATACCCCTATGAACAGCACATTCTTTACCTTTATTATCACGCAAACTACTATCCTGCAGTAAAAATGCTATCCATATTTGAAAGTGCTCTTCATGTCTCACTAGAAATTTATAGCCTTACAAACTCGTATTGCTGTTGTTACAGATGAGGAATCATCGTTCAATAAGCATTATGTCTGGCAAATGTCCACGGCTGTCCTCCACACAGTGTCACTGATGGAGCATGTTGAATAATTTAGAAATCATGCATTTTTCAAATCAATAGGAATTTCAATAGCTGTAAGCTTGCAGCAGGGTCAGGTCAGTGAGTTCCAGTATCTGTTTACATATCACGCATCACATCCCAGTACCTACAGTACTGTGTGGTGAATGCCAATTACTCAAACTACTATTATTGCATCATTTCAGACTGTCCTCACCCAGAAAAACAGCTGTATGTCATCTGTGCAAGCAACTTATCATGACCCATATTTTAGCTTGTTAATAGGTGGCGACCTCTAGTGGCCACAGTGATTACGACAGCAGTAGAGGAGAAGGTCAGCTGATGTAGCCTGAAGTGCGACAAATTCCACAGAAGGAGGAGAGGGACACACACATTATACTTTTAAAGGACTTTAACCCAAGTCAGGGTTCAGAAATGTTACATTTGGTTCCACTACATGGTTACATGACGTGGTTACGGTACTTTACGTCCCGCAACATAACGTCATCATTCCTCAACCTAACAAAGTCGCTCTGTTACACAAGTTAATCAGGTTTAAAACTGGGTCAGTTGAACCAATTCACAGCAATAAAAAGAAAGGTCGTCTCGGTCTTTTTGAGAGTAATTACTAAACACTTATTCTGTCTTTTATGCACTTTGTCTGTTGGTCAGTTGATTAATCCACCACTTTGGTCCAGTCTTATATAATTCAACACATTTTGAATGGATTGCCATAAAATTTGTGACGATACACAAGGTCCAAGAGAATAAATCCACTGACTTTTCCTCTCACGTCACAATGAGGCTGGTAGTCTTTTGAGGAGGAATATCTCTACAATTATTGGGTGAATTGCAATGAAATCTGCTACAGATATTAATGTCCCCTCCAGGATGAATTATAATAACTATGATGACCCCCTGACTTTTTTTGTCTTTATCAAGCTCCATCATCAGGTCAACATATTAATTTGTCCGGTGCTTAAAAATTAATGACAGTCCTATCAATCTCAACTGGGCCATAGGCTCAGCTGGGATCAGGTTTTGTTTTAGAGCTGCTATGATTCCTCAACCTGCAGAAAAATGATTACAAACTATTATGACAATCAATTAATCGTGAAAATATTAAAAAATTGCAGAAAATGCTTTTTTTTCAGCTTCTCAGATATCGGAGAAAATGACAGTTATTTGATGTTTTATGATATTTTCTAGAAAAAAATATTAATCTAGAAAACAGGCCTAGTTGGCAGATGAATCAGTAATTAAAAAGTTATGTAATTTTAGCCACATTCACATCAGATGACATAGAAGTTGCTGTTGGTTGTATATATCCTTCATTTCTGACAAATATAAAATCCATTTTTGAGCTGTCCAGGGTGCAGCCAGTCTCCTGCCCAGTGCATGCTGGGATTGGGTACATGCACCCATGACCCTAGGCAGTAAGGAGAGATAACGGATAAGTTGTGAATTCAGAAGCAGCTTAAAGCTTATCGGGACTTGAGTTATATTTTTAAATAAAATCCTACATCAACAGAGCACATACAAGCAAAACACTGATTTAGTTCTGGTGCCATTTAATATTGCCAAGTACTAATGTAAAACATGCATGATTGGCAGTGTTTCCACTTTTCCTGAAATATGTTTTTCCCTAATTTGCAGATTTTAAGACTACCCTTTTAAAAAATGACCATACAAATCACCAGCTGGTTCCCATTGGCACCTCACTGCAGCACCTCAGTAAACGTGTGAACATTGCATTTTCCACGTTTGGTCCATATGCTTGTAGGAAAAAAGATGTAAAGAAGGATTGCTGAGCAAGCGACTCATTGATATTCCTGGCTGTGAAGCTGAAATAGATTGGCCACAAATACATGGCTGCAATTTATTGTGTTGTATCAAACCAGTGCACTTTGACAGATCATACACTAAAGGGACATGAAGTGGAAACACCGTGGCAGAGCGGAGCGAGAACAAAGACCAGGATACACCCACAGCAAACCTTATAAACTGTGATAGCACATTTATTAATGTCCCATAGAATGTGAGACTATTTCATGTGACATTTCAGCTGCAATCTAGCGTCAGTAATGGATGCAGCTTCAGTCTGAAATTTAAGAGTTAAGTGTAGATACGGAGCAGTCAAGGTCATAAAAGCATCACGTTAATGACTATGAGCAGCAACCTCCATCCAGAGGATTATATTGTGGCAACAGGACATTAAATAGATCCATCGAGCAGTCAAAAAATCAGCATGTGATCTAATAAGTGATAAGCAAGTCAAAAGAGATAGAATACGACACAAATCACCTTGAAGTTACTTTGGATCTATTGGCATTTATAAGAAATGCATGAGCTCTAAAACTGATTTAAAACGACTATTTACTTGACGTTGTTCTAGATATTTTATTTTTCATGGAATGCATTTGAGAAATGCAAAGCTTGCACGATACTGCATGTATCTTACACATGCACATCATCAATCGTGAAGTGTGCATGTGATTTATGAAGTGTTTAACCAAGGTCAGAAGGTTATATGATTATGCAGAATTCTGCATATTTCTTTTTCTCAGCCCTAGGACATGTTTGCATAGTTAGAAATAACTGATTTCTCAGGTTATTGCAGAGTAAAATCTGTCTTCTGGTCACATCTGCAAGGTTAAATCAGTTAGTCATTTTAAAAACAGCATGGGGAACATTTTCTCACCTGGGTTTGTCATATCTTGTGCTTGGAAATGGATAATACATCACCTCTCCCTGCACAGTTTGGTTTGAATTAATGATAAACACGAGTGAACAGGCTGCAGGTCTGGCAAAAGGAAAAGACACATTTCCGTGGAAGGTGTTTCTATTTCTGATGTCTGTTTTCTGTGAGCCTCGTTTCAGGTTTGGGAGCCAAGGTGAGGGAGATGTTGAAGTGAAGCAGAACAGATTCGTTTTAGGCTGCTGGGAGTCTTGGAATTTGAGACTTACAGTATGACTGATTTTTTTTCTCTCCCACTGAGGGTTATTTAAGTTCATCTCGTCTCTGCTCACAACAACACAAAAGCAAAGCAGATCGATGTTTAATAATGCATATTTGCGCTCAAAGTATTAACATTACCCTCAAGGTTCCACGGGCATGTGATGCATTCTGCATGTTAGCATTGCATCATGCATGGTTGGGAAGATTTGCTTCTGCACTCTCAACTCCGGTGATGCATTATAATTTAATTCCCTGCGAACATTTATGTCGAGCAGGTGCAGGAGGTTGAAGTTACCACCCTGTTGTTCGTATTTCATTAAACAGACAGAAAAGCAGGTCTGAAATGAATGATGAAATAGCTGGTGGGGATGGCAAAGCCAATTATACAAAAGCATTATCTTCCTTGTTCAAAATGGGTCTCTCCAGCAAGTCGCCTTTCATATGAGGGTCAGATGATGTCATATGCTAATTAAGTTATATAAATAGAGTACAGGAAGCGGCATGAGCCGTAATGAATAAAGTGTCACACTGAGTCATGGCAAGTCTAATGAACAAAAATGCAGATTTTTTAAAAACATGAAACATATGACCTAAATTATCAAGGAAATCCAAGTCCAAGTCAAGTCAAAAATAAAAATGAAATAAACAGCTATATGACATCATTTCTAAATCACCCCAAGCCTTCTTACACCCATATGGTCAGGTGATATTTTTCCACTCCCTAATACTGGTATCTGCATCAGAGCAAATAATTCAGTATCTGTCGAGCTCTATCAGAATCAGAATCAGAAATACTTAATTGATCCCCAACTGCAATTTTTAAAGTTGCTGCTGTATAAGAATGGAATAGAAGTTCATTCTGTAAATAGGTAGACGCATGCTACGCTCAATATACAACAATGTAAAATACAATGGAAGTCTTTAGTAAATAAAGATAAGTACAAATAGAATAAAATAGAAATATGAAATCTAGAATACATTTTTAGTAAATAAAGATAAGTACAAATAGAATATAATAGAAATACGGAAATGTAGGCATAATTAGAAGTAAATATGGATATGTACAGATATGTATATATGTAACAACAATTTCCCTATTCTAGTTTTCTTATCAGAAAGCATATACTGTGACAGTGATATTAATATGTCTGTGATGATACCTATATACTGGCCGGGCTCTAGTGTTTATTTGTTCCTCTGCTCAGCATTCTCCAGTTGTGTTATCAATTCCCTCTGCTGAACAAAGGGGTCACACTGTATTCCAAACTGCATCATCACAAATAAATTCTTAGCTTGTTTTTAGATTTTCATTTTCCCTGGAAAATATTCTCTCTAGATGGGAGTCATTTTTTCTTGTAACGGAGTCACGTAAAGTGACGGTGCATTTGACATCTTTTTACATTCCCCCTCTGCTCTGTCATCTCCTGGCTGCACCCTGTATGTACTGTAGCTGCCAGGAAATGACAGATATGTGGCGACCTGTGCAGCGACCCGAACGCACAGCAGGCCCTGCAGCATAGAGCTGTAAGATGGGTCTGTGTGAGTGAATGTGACTTGCCCAGTGGGGTAGAGTGGGGAACAGGTGCCGACACTGTCAGCTTGTTAACACCGGGGAGAGAATTGGCTCTTCCGACAGAGTGCGGCACATATGCAACACATAGCCTTTGGCTGTGGGACGTATGTGCAGGCATGCATACATGTGAAGTGAGAAAAGGCAGTGTGTGTGTGTATGTGTGTGTGCACATACGGTTATTATTCTAGTATATTAAATGGGTGTAAGGGGAATTTGAATTGTTTGTCCAATGATTATTAGCGTAAAAAATAGACATGTGACTGCACCGTGGACATTAAGTAAAAGGAGTTTTGTTCAGCTGGTGCCAACCTGATTACACTGTGCGTATGCATGTCAGCATCCTGGGTGTTGTGCTGTGTGTTACTGCAGAGAAAGAGACTGTATAATGTGCAAAACACAGAGCCCCTAATTTGTTGTCCAATAATACTTTATAAGTTTCGACATAAATTTTGTTTTGAGCACATTGTTAGAGCGTTATTATGTGGCTCCGTTTTCTAAAAAAGCTCTGGGAGATATAGTTATACCAAGCCCCCTAGGGTTATGTGCAAGAAACTCTCTCAAACATCACAAATTAGGCCCCTAGATGACCCATTTCTAGAAGAACTAAATTGACACAATGAATTATTCCATCCAGTCTTGTGGCCTCTATAACGAGAAGGGGACTTGGAACAGAGGATAAATTAGGACACTCAATTCTTGCTTCTCTCATTTATTCCATCAAAGCCATTTAGGCAGATTTGCCCCGTTCGCCAATTTATTGTGTGATTTCTAACCCTCTCATTGGAAGACGGGGCGAGAAAAGAGGGAAATTTATGTGAGTTTGGAGACATTGGCTGCTACATTTTAGAGATAATAAGACACAAGGATAATGTGTCAGGATTAATTTAATTCTGGTGTAGTTGTGAGGAACTTGACATATCCTTTTCCTGTTGGAAAGACACTCGCCGAGCTCTGCCCCAAATAAATCACTAATAGCTTCCAGCAATAAAGTAAAAGGGAAAAGTGGGAATGTGGCTTAGAATAAAATGATGGTTCAGGGTAGAGGGTGGGAAAGAGAGAGAGAGGTGGTGTGATGGAGGAAGAGAAAGAAGATGCGGCAGTAGTGGGAGAAGTATAACCAATATGTTCATTTTTACACGCTGTTAAAGCCAGTTTATCAATATCACTATTCCTCTGAGGGGAAAAATCACACTTACAGTACGTCCACTGTATTTAAAAACAGCTCCACCGAGGAACAATGTCTTATTGTCAGCGTGCAGGATGCTCTGCCAGGCGCTGTACATCAAAGACAACGCAGCAAAATGAGACGGCTTCTAACAAATACTACGTTGAGCTCAACTCAAGTGTCAAATCCACAGAGTCCACGGGGGATATGGTTACTGTCACCTGAGGGTTAAAGCCTCCTCTCTGGTTTGATGTCTGAATATTAGGTTATTTGATATGCTGCTGCTCTTTCAAGTCAGCCTGGCAGGACAAGACTGCAAGCAGATTTCCCACAAGGACTTTAACTGCTCTGCAGAGAGACAGACATCACTCTCAAGCCTCATCAAAGCTGAGCTCTCCTCTCTGCCCTCTGCATGCTTCAGCAGGCTGCACAGGCATTCCACATTGATTTGGCGCCTTCTAGTGGACTTTGTGGTGAATAACAGGGTTGAATGTACAATCTGTTTTTTTGTGTGTTTTATATCCACAGTGACAATGGTGTTGTTTCTGATCGGGATCTCTATTGCTGTGAATAATTCATCTCATGAGAACCAAACTGCAGGTAATTACATGACCTAAGAGAAACTTTCCACATTCATTTATTGGCATGTTATAACTAACACATTATTTTCTACATACACATTTATGGACTTTGTTATTAAGTCTCTATTTATTGTCATTTATATTTTTTTCTGTCTTTCTGTGGTTATTTTGTGTCACTTTGTAATTGTTTTGGGGGGTATTTGAATTTTCTGTCTGTGTTTTTTTTTCCGCCTTGGAGACCCTGATGCCTTATTTGCCTCCATTTCAACAAAATTATTTGCTTTACCTCCTTTAATTATTTTTCATATAGATAAATGTCATTCACTTTTATTTTAAATCATCTCAGCAGCCTTTTCTTGTTATTTTGGTCCCGTTTTCTCAGATGTTTTGACCTAACTTCTAATTTTACCCCCTATGTTCCCATAGACGATAACTAAAGTTCAAAACAATATTTAAAGGAAAGATTGCAAGAAAACAAATATGTGTTTTTTCCCCAAAAACATTAAACCATTTATCTCAATATCAATGTATTTGAATGTGTTTTGGTATTAAAACTGTTTTTTTTCTCTCCAGAAAACCCCACCCATCAGGGTGCTCATGTGCTGCCCTCCACCCTGGTCATATCTCTGCTCCTTATCATCGTTGTCCTGCTGACGATCTACTGTCTGAGGTGAATAAACTGCACACACACGTCCACAACTTGCTCTGTTTATCCTTGAGCGGATCTCTGCTTTCTCTTCTCTCTCCCTTTCAGCGTGCGTGTGTGACCATTAGAGCGAGTGTGTCGGGTCAGGCCGTGTGGGCATCAGGGTGGGGGTGGTTTGGAAACTGGTGAGCAGTGGCTTATGGGTAAACAGCTGCACCTCAAGTAAGACGGCAAACAAAAACAGCGAGGTTAGGTCGGGTCGCAGACACTCATTCACTGAGCGGCCGGCGCTGACCTCCTTTTCCTGGCGACGACATGAGGAGGAACAGCTTTGCTTCTCTCAGATGGTTGATATTGGTTTTGGTATTTGTTGTTTGCTTATCTTATGTGCTTAACTGCTCTGTTGTGGGGTTAGCCTATTTTTGCTTTCTTAATACGAATATCTGCCCTTTATCTTCTCTCTTTTTCTCTCCCTGTCATTGCTGTAGGTTCAAAAACCACAGGAAAGCTCTGGTTACCTCGGTGGATAAAAAGATTCCAAATGGCTTCTTGGAGGAACAAGGTAATATTGTGCTCGGCTCAGCATAACCACCAGTGCATGAAAATATAATACAGCCTTTTACTTTTTATTTTAAGTGTTGGTTTACATTCTTTATAGACTAGGAACATTTCATGATCTGAAGTCCAAGGTAGCTGGAAAGCTTTTGGAAGACCCTTTGCTTTCCCAGCACGTAGGGAGCCATATAAACTTTCACTTCAAGTAGAAAATAAATAAATTAACCGAAAGGCCAAATTCTGAGTTAAGACAGTTCCGTGCAGCAGCAGCAGCCGCTCCATGTTTATGACTCCAGAAATCATTTCTGTCATGTACCCACAAAAGTAGGAAATCTTAATGGCCATCAGGCTTGTTTTTGCAGGTGCTATGAGAGCTTGTAATGTTCTCCATGGGGAAACATTAGCAGTCTGACCGCCATATATTCCTTTAAACACAGGAGAGCAGACAGTGGTCCTCCTCCCCAGATCTCCCTCGCCATCCAAGAGGTACTTCCCCATCCCTCTGGACTCGCTGGAGGAGGAGTACCGGATACGCTCGGCAGACGATGGCAAGCTCTTCAGAGAGGAGTTCAATGTAAGCACGAGTCTGTGTGGTGTGGATATGAACTGCAGACTGTGTCTGACTAAGATCTTTGTCCTGCAAGCGCAGAACAAATACAGAAAATAGTAATAAAATGTTATGTTAGTAGGCTGTGTACCTGTGGCTTTATTTCTACCTCATGAGGATTGGGGGTTCTGTCTTTATAGTCGCTGCCGTGTTACTACCACCACGGGTCCTTTGAGGAGGCGAGCAGAGAGCACAACAGAGAGAAAAACAGATACCCAAACATTTTACCATGTGAGTGAGGATCTATATTCTGCAGCAGACAATATTAATGTAACCTTTAGACTTGCAGCTTTATTGATCTCTAAATCGTAAGGAACGGTGATGTGGGCTGAATGGAAAATAAGAACCAACTTTGTTTTTCTTCCCTTTCTTTCACAGATGATCATTCAAGAGTGGTGTTAAGTCATCTTGATGGACACCCGTGTTCAGACTACATAAATGCTTCTTACATAGATGTGAGTCTTTGATAAAATTACGGTTTTATGCGGATGATTAGGCTCTTGACAAATTATTAATAATACTGTTTTTTACACAGGGGTTCAAAGAGAAGAACAGATTTATTGCTGCTCAAGGTAGATGCACTTTTTGTGTTGATTTAGTATTTTAAAGGCATGGTTCAGTTTCATTGAAGAATTTCATATGAGGTACTTATCCATAGTCAGTATGTTGCTTACAGTAGATGGCAGCAAGCATGCCCTCAGTTTAGACAAGCAGGCAGGAGGACAGGCATGGATGCTAAGTAATGTTTAAACCCAAAATTAAATAAAACACAGAAAATAACTCAGTATGTGACAGCCCTGTATAGGTTATACATAGAAACTGAGATCCTTCACAATGTTATCGTCAAAGCCACCAGAGTTCATTGACAAAAACATTAATTTTACCTTGCAGAAAACAACAGTTAATGGTCTACTTCTGCCTTTATTATTCAAGTTGTTTGTATCATTGTGTGACTTTGGTATTTTAAAGTGTTAGTTCAGATTTATACCAAAGTTGCACAATAACACAAATAAACTTAATAAACTATTTGATCAAGTCAGCACTAGACCAGCAACTGCAGAGTTCTGCAAGCTAAAATTACCAGTTTTGTTAATGGAGTCTGTTGGCTTTAACATGAGCATAGAAAACCTTCTGTTTTCTCCATGTACATTTTAAAAAAAGCTGTCTGATGGCAGGGTAAAGTTGTGAAAAAACTGAAAATATAGTGTACACATAAAAACGATATTGATTTTTTTTTAGCTGGCTAAAATAGTTTTTGCAGCTGCCCCCGTCCTCAGCAGTACATTCCTTAGCTTTCATGCCAATACTCCTGCCTGCTTCCGCTATCTGCTGTTGGTAAAACACTGACTATGGATAAGTACCTCATACAACCCCACTTCAGTAAATCAGAACTATCCCTTTAAGTATTTTTGCACATGCAAGTTGAGTTTCTGATCATTTGCACCATCATTTTAATCCTTTTCTTGACTCTGCTGCAGGCCCAAAGCTTGAGACAGTGGCCGACTTCTGGCGGATGGTTTGGGAACAGAAAACAGCGACTATAGTAATGCTGACAAATCTAAAAGAAAGAAAAGAGGTTTGTCTATTAGTATTCTCCCTCCGCACTGCACTCTTCTAATGCTACCAAGTCGGGCGTGTTATAGATTGAACATATACAATGTATATGCCTCCAATGCACCATTAGTGAAACTCCTTTTGTATTCTCATGACCCAAAGTCATGTGCATAATTTATTTGACCCCCTTCCCAACTGAGAATCTATACAAAGTGTCACCCAGCAGATTACTTAGCATCGCATTAAACTTAGCCTCAAAGGGATGATCAATTGAGAGCTCAACTGCAGGTTTGATAGGGAAGAATAGAGGCATTGGGGATCAATGACGGAATAATTGTTGATAAGATCCTAAGAGGCTTCATGATAATTAGTCTGAGAATCTAGTTAATGAGTTGAAACGTCACGGTGAAGATCGTATTGACTGACGGAGTCGCACAAAGTCCCTGTGATTGCTTTTGGATTGGATTGTGAAATACACACTCCAGACACACGTTTCTATATGTACATATATGATCTACACAGCAGATGCAGCTATAAGTGAGAATGATGAAACTATTGTGTGGTCTTAATTTCTTCTTTATTGTTGGGATTCTCTTTCCAGGACAAATGTTATCAGTATTGGCCAGAAAAAGGCTGCTGGATGTACGGGAACGTCAGGGTGGCGATGGAGGATTTCACTGTACTGGTGGACTACACTATTAGGAAATTTTGTGTTCAATATGTAAGTAAAATATGTGGATCTATATATCAGAATTTTGTCTTATTTTTTGTTTGTTTTAAATCTTTTTATATTTCGACTCATTCCATCCATACATGTACTTTCTTATCCTTAATACAAACACATTTGATTATAGAATTTAAGGAGCATACTATAACATAAGCATCATATGTCAGTTTAATATCATATGATAATATAGTTTTAAGTGTGGAAAAAAATATTTAAAATTATTAATTCAGAATCACAGTAAAGGAAAATAAATAATATTGTAAAAAAGCAGCAACCAATTAAAAGTTATGTCGAAGCCAATTGTGAAGCAGTAATGGAAAAACTATAGAGTGTAGATTATTATTATTATTAAAGCTTATTATCAGCACTGAATCACTTTTTATAAGAGTGTATCATTTTTAAGCACACAGCTGACTAACCTCACTGCATATCAGTAAAAATGTAATTATACTGCACAGCAGGAATGAAGAAACATTTATCCAAAGAAACGACCTAAGATTAAGATAAATGATGCTTTTATTTAGACAAACACATGCTTCGGAAAAAGAAAATAGCATGCTTTTTAAATATTGTCCTTAATATACTCCTTAATTGTTATAAAAATTTATAATCATAAAAGCTAGATTCTTATTAAAAATTAAACATGAAACAAAGCTGCGTGTAAAAAAGTAATGCTCCCCATGGAGACATTTTTGTAAACTATAATAGGATGCAAAATATTATAAATAAATAAATGAAAACCAGTATGGAAACACATTAAAGAATATTAAAAGAAATACATAATAGACACAGCAGGAAATTATCAATATGTAGGTGTATTTAACACAGTAAACACTGTACAAATGTTTCATCTTTAGAGGTTCACACACGTACAGTATCCGTATTTCTCTTGCTGTGTTTTTGACTGCCGAGTTGTGCACCATCTCTACCGCCAAGCCTTCAGATTGCAAAATTCACTTTGTTCCCTCTCCATTTGAAGCCGTAAAAAAAGTGCAGATATCCTCTCTGACTGTGTGAAAACTGTGACTGCGCTGTAGCGCTGCAGAACAAACTGACAGACTTTACACGCAGCCCTCTGAACACAGAGCAACCGAGTGTTCAAGAGAATGAAATTACGTTCTCTTGAGAGAGCATTCACAAGACACGAGAGCGAGGCACAGGCAAACCGGTACACATGTTTAATCATTTGATTCTGTCACAAGTAGGAAAATGACACAAAAAAAAATACAAATGTTTCTGTTAAATTGAGGTTACTTTTCTGGTAAGTAACAGTTTTTCTGTCTGCTCAGTGAGTGTTATTCATGCACAGGTATAAACTTTGTGCGCCTGTGCTTCACAGCAGGGCAGCGATGGTCCCCGAGCTCCGCGCCTGGTCACCCAGCTCCACTTCACCAGCTGGCCAGACTTCGGGGTGCCATTCTCACCCATCGGCATGCTGAAATTCCTCAAGAAGGTCAAGGCTGTCAATCCGTCATATGCTGGACCCATTGTTGTGCACTGCAGGTAAAATGAGTAGTAGTAAGGGAATAGAATCAATCATTATGAAGGGAGAAATCCCTTTTTGAATGACAAAAATCCTGTTATGCAATTAATCTTAGCAAAACTAAAATGAAAAAAAACAACATCAATCAAATCAACATTTAACGGAGCGTTTTTGTGGAATAAGAGGTCAAAGGAATCTATAACCTAATTTAAATTACTTACATTATCTTAATTATAGTGAAACTCAAAGTATGTGATTTCTGCTACAGGTCTCTCAATCAAATCAATAACAAAAAATGGACTATGATTTTTAATCGTAGATAAGTTTTTATCTACGTCACTTTCAGTTATGGTTATTCACGTTATGTCATAACATTCTGATTAAGTTAGCACAGCCACAGTAGCACATCTGTTAAAATATCATATCAATAAATAAGGTGCCTGCTGGATTACGGTGTTGCAAAATACCATGCAATTAATAATAAACTGATGCTGTGTGTTTATTATAGGTAAAATGGATAAAATCTTAAGTAGAGCATTAATAATAAATGTGGTATGTGCATATCTTTATCAAGCCAGTCGGCGTAAGGACTCACCAAAGAAATCAGCAGTCGATTGTAGCAACTGCTGCAACAGGTGCTGAGGGAGAGGGACTGTTGTTCTTGAATGGGGCCCATTGAGGAGGCTTCAACACCCCGCTGTGGAATCTCAGCTCTGTGCTCCCAGTGGTGCCGTCTGCTGAAATGACCCTTGTAAATCTATTAGGAGCGTGTTTGGGCTTCAGAGGTGAAGCACTTCTACACATGCTTGAGGCTGTCCACAATTGACGTCTATGTTAAGGAGACAGGGCGATATATAACAAGAATGCAAAAGCATTTTTATATAAAAGGCACAGTTTGGATTTATTAAAGTGGGGTTGCATGAGGTGCTTATCCACAGTCAGTGTATTTCAGTAGATGGCGGTCTGCGTGCTCCCTGTTTGGAGAAGCGGGAAGGAGGTCTGACACAGAGGCTAAACGATGTACCGCTGTGGACAGGAGCAGCAGAACAACATGCTGTAGCCCCCTAAAAAAGGCCCACCTAACAAAATCAATATTAGTTTAAGTGTATATATATCTTGCAGAATACAGAAGTTGCTGGTGTAACTCTGTTTGAATCATTTAGTTTCTTTGTTATTGTGTGACTTTGATGAATCCAAAGTAACTCTTAAAGACAGCAGAGAGACCCAATAACACCAACAAGTTTAAATGTGCAAGGCAGCAGGAGACCAGAAAATCTCCTGTTCTGTGACCTAAAATTACTGTTTTTGTCAATGGAGTCTGGTAGCTCTGAAGAGAGAATATATAACAGCATCTGACGGCAAGGTAAAGCAGGGAGAATATTCCAAATATAGCATATGCTTGATTTAAAAAAAAAAAAAATTTAGGCTGGCTCTCTTTCATGTATCGTGTCCATTATTCCATATTCAATGCACTAAAATGTTTTTGTGTTCGTACTGTATAGATACAATATAGAATAAAGTTCTTAGCTTACACATTGTCTTGCGTAGCTTCACCGTGTAACAGAGGAGACCTTGTGCCTTCTTCTTGTTTATGTTTCCACAGTGCCGGGGTTGGGAGGACTGGGACGTTCATTGTCATTGACAGCATGATCGACATGATGCACATGGAACAGAGGGTAGATGTCTTCGGCTCTGTGAGCAGAATCCGAGAGCAGCGCTGTCAGCTCATCCAGACAGATGTAAGTGTTGACCCCGTCTGACCTGTTGTACCTTGGACTGACAGCTCAACTCGCTGCTCTCGTCGTGGCATAAACAAGCCTGGAACACAAAAAACAACCACGTCTATGATACACGAAAATAGCAGGAAATAGTTTGGGAAACTAAAAGCTGCTAGTTCTACCTCTTCGTCTCCCTCACTTCCTCTATCTTCCCCTCAGATGCAGTACTCCTTCATCTACCAGGCTCTGTTGGAGTACTATCTGTATGGAGACACAGAGCTAGATGTGTGCTCTCTGGAGGGCCATCTGCAGAGGCTTCACAACACCAGGGCTCCCCACGACAGGCTGGGCCTGGAGGAGGAGTTCAGGGTAGGAAGAAAGACGCTCACTCTTGAACATTTCAGTCTGTAATGAATCGTCCCCATCACCCTGCGCCCTGCATGGGTATGTTTTCATGGAAAACTTGCCCAGGGTGCCACTCTTGGCAGTAGTAACATAAATAAGAATGCTTTGAATCAACTAAAACTTTATAAGGCACCACCATCTGCCACATAGGATTTAGTATCGCTTGGTGAAATATTCTCATTTTTGCCCTCACAGTTCCCTCAACACTAAATGGAATGATTCCCTACTGCCTCTTCTTCTTCTTCCTCTTCCTTTTCTTCTTCTTCCTCTTTTGTCCAGCCTGTGTGTGTTTTTACCTACACTCTGCATTTTTTTTAAAAATCTCCGGCCTCATGCAAGAACAGCTTGCACAAACAGATTTGTTCTTCAGAGGTGATTTAGTTCCAACCAAGCAGGAGCACAGGTGATACAATCAAGCAACTGAGTGAAGCCAGTTCAGGTGATTTGAATGATTTGATTCAGGTGTGTTTCTTCTTGGTTGGAACAGAAACCTGCAGCCCCTCTGCCCTTTCCTGGATCAGTTTGACACCCCTGATTTAGAAGAATTTTTATATTTCTTTGGCACAAACACAATTTACGAGTCATGCAACGTCTCCACTAAACAATTTACAAAAAACAAATTACCTTAAAGCAGGGGTGCCCAATCCACATCCTGGAGGTCCACTATCTTGCATGTTTTAGATGTTTCTGTCCACCAACACACCTGATTCTAACGACCAGGATCGTTATCGGGCTTCTGCACAGCTTGGTGATGAGCTGATCGTTAGAATCAGGTGTGTTGGAGGAGGGAACATCAAAGAGTTCCATCTAAAATTTAAGCTGATCATAAGGCTACTTTTCATCTAAATGTGTTTCTGTTGATCTTACTGCTTTAACTTTATATGTTTTCCATGTTTGATATAAAGCACTTTGAATGCCTTGCTGTTGAATTATGCTATACAAATAAACTTGCCTTGCCTAAAACATGCAGAATAGTGGCCCTCAAGGACCAGGATTGTGCACCCCTGCTTTAAAGGGAGTCTGAAAATCCTAAATAAATGATGAATTATAAAGTGAGAGAACATTAAGATAATAGGAACATGCACTTGTTGGAGGCCCACTGTCTCTATGAGCCTGTTTATTGGCATTATACTCCTCTGCACTGATGAAAAACAAACTTTTTCGATCACTTGAATCCACTCGTGTTCTCTCCCGTCAGAAGCTGACTAACGTCCGCATAATGAAGGAGAACATGAGAACCGGGAACCTTCCTGCCAACATGAAGAAGAACCGTGTGCTTCAGATCATTCCGTGTAAGGACCACTCGGATACGCCGAACTCTTTCATAATACATCACATCCAAGTAACATCAAAGTATCACACTGCTGCTGATTTTATCGATGCCGAACACAGATATCTGGCTAATCAGTTCATGTCTGTGTGATCAATGGCACTTAAACAGGGCTTGTAGCTCTACTTTAAGTCAGGGAAGAAAAGCTTTGGTACAACTTTTTACAGCGAAAGCTGATATAGGCTCTGGTGTGTTTGGCCTAATAACACAGCTAAAGTTTTACTTAGCTGTTTTTTTTTCCATCAGCAGCTTCAACTTCTATTTTATTAGGAATCACTTGTGGAAAGTTTCATTCCTCTCTTTTCTTTTGCAGATGATTTCAACCGAGTAATACTCTCAGTGAAAAGAGGACAGGAGTTCACCGACTACATCAATGCCTCCTTTATTGATGTAAGCACTCCCTCACGACCTTCCGTATAGATTTCCCATAGAAGTATATATAAAGCTCATTGTTTCCTTTACAAACAATGCAAAATATTATGTTTGCTGCACTCTCAAGTGTTGTTTACCGGATGATCTGCCCTCCAGGGCTACAGGCAGAAGGACTATTTTATCGCAACCCAGGGCCCACTGTCTCACACAGTGGAGGACTTCTGGAGGATGGTGTGGGAGTGGAGGTGTCATTCAATCGTTATGCTCACCGAACTCAAAGAGAGGGAGCAGGTACAGTATGGTGCTCTTGCAAAAGTACAGGCTGAAAAGTGGAATCTTTTTTGTTATTTCATTTTCTTATTATACTTATTTCTTATTCCTGACAGTCTGTGTATTTATTTAACTGTTTTATATTGTTTTTGTGGCGCACACTGAACATATAAAAGCATGAAAAGGACATAAATCAGTCAAATGAAGACTAATTGTATTTCCATCTGACCTTTCCAACCAGGAAAAGTGTTACCAGTATTGGCCATCAGAGGGCAGTGTAACATTTGGAGATTATACCGTGGAGCTGACTGGAGATACACAATGTGAAACCTTCACTCTCAAAGACATGGTGCTCACCTACAGACCAGTGCGTAATGTTTTATTAGAACATTCAACAGCAGAAAAATGGAAATGTTAAAATATTATAATTGCCTCCCTGTTTTATTTTGTGCTGTCAGTTTGATGAAATTTCACGGAATTCATCATTTTTAGCTGCATGGAAATCAAAAAAATAAGCTCTCAATCTCACCAGGAAAAGCAGTCACAACACGTCCGACACTTCCACTTCCACGGATGGCCTGAGATCGGAATACCAGCCGAGGGAAGAGGGATGATTGACATTATTGCCGCTGTGCAGAGGCAGCAGCAGCAGTCTGGAAACCGTCCCATAATTGTGCACTGCAGGTGAGGAACTCCGGTTTGACAATTCTGCAGGATAATGTGCATCTTCAGATGAAAAATTACATTCAGTATATACGAGGGCTCTGTCCACTCATGCTTTTCACTCAGCCCGTTTCATTTTCACCATTTTATCACCTCAGACTGATATTGAAAGGAATTTCATTTTTACAGATACATTTTTCTCTCCTACAAATGTCTGTTACAATAAATTGTACATTTTGCCTCAGTAGACCTGGTGTTCTATGCCTAAACCACTTATGTGATCCCTTATAAAGACTTAGCTGTGAAAGCTTTGATCAGAACCTAGCTTCAGGTGAAGTGATTCTAAAGCAGCATGCCCCTGTGGGATTGATCCAATCCACTGATTCACAGTCAATTAAAACCTCTCAAAGTGAAATCTCCTCTGACTCCCACTATGATTAATCTGATAAGATGAGCTAACGACAGGAAATGGTGTCATCACTCTCTTCTATTCCTTCATCACCACTTGTCTAAGAAGGGCTTTTTAAAGCTTTTTCTCTGCCCCTGGGAAATGGGGCTAACCCGTTGCAATCCCCAACGTCTCTCTACACTTCTCTTCCGAATCGCACATCACTCTCGCACTCGCTCTCTCTGCCTTTCTCTCTCCATCCCACCATCATTGTAAACATTGACTCAGTCAAACACTGAGCTTCCAAACTGATTAGTGTTAGCGTTTGGATTAGCCTCTCTTTAAGTGAGGATGATTATTAGGACTATTAGACAAAGGTCACCTTTTCTCTTGCAAACTTTTTTCATTCAAATGGAAAAAGGATGTTGCTGCTGAGATTACAAGAGTTTCATTGCAGCATTATTGTTAAGAAACGGAGCTAGAATTTCAAATTGTTCCACATATGCTTAACTTCTAAATCATCTGTGGTTCTCATGCAGCAAATCTCATCGAGGCTGTGCAGTGTGTGCATCCTGTGATGCTTTTGTCCTTCATGTTTCAGTGCCGGTGCAGGTCGGACTGGCACCTTCATTGCCCTCAGTAACATTCTGGAGAGGGTGAAAGCTGAAGGCCTCCTGGACGTCTTTCAGACAGTCAAGAGTTTACGCATGCAGAGACCACACATGGTTCAGACCGTGGTAGGTGGAAAACGAGATAATATCGAACCTGCTGTGTAGAATCTGTCAGCTTATTCACGTTTGTGTTGTTTGGATCCGTTTCTGCACCTAAATGCACACCAACACTTTTCCCTCTGCTTTCCCTTCCAGGAGCAATACGACTTCTGCTACAGAGTGGTTCAGGACTTTGTTGACATTTTCTCAGACTACGCCAATTTCAAATAATACCTGTCAGATACTATTCAGTATACTTCTGTCAACGCTTTTTTTTCTGAATGTTATTTTCTAAAGCAAGCTCTTTATACATTTTGCACTTGAATACAGATCTTAAAAATAATTGTAACATACTGTAATATAATTGAAAACATGTGTGCTCCAGGAGAGTCTGTCTGTCTCTTTCAGGAATGCTTTATCTTCAAGTATCCGTATGGAAAATATAGAAGTTACAGCAGCTTATTAATGGGTTGGTTTATGTTGCAACATTATGAGGGACAATAAAGGAATATTCAAAGACTGTATTATCTATGAAATAATGTATATATATTGTATGTATTGCTCACTACCTTAAATGCATCACTAATGTGTTAGAGTACATGCATTCTCTTCTATTCCTGCTTTATTTTGTTACTGACCACGATGCCTGTGGTTTACATTAGTCTTGTATTTTATGCTTCCCTCTCAACATGTTTGATTGCTATGAGGAGAATAAATTGTGTGTTTGATAAGTAGGTTAAAATGATTAATGCTTTTGCTAAAATGATGTCCTGTCCGACTGTGTAAATAATATTTATGATCTACTTTGAGCTCAAACTAAAACATAAAACTCGAGATACATTTCATTCTGTTAGACGCTGCAAATTACCTCACTTCTGTCTGTGAATAACTTAACAGCTGCTGCCTGTTGCAATTTTCTTCAACTTCACCAACTTTCTTGTGTTGCCTGTGGCAATATTACTTAGTGGATTGGCGCCTGACGCTGCAGAATGCAATTAGCCCACATTGGAACAGGCAGAAAATAATGTATTATTACATCCAGTCGTATCATTCTTACAGATGTTTTTCAGCCAAGCATCACATCCATCCATTTTTATACACGTTAACAAGCCGACTTTACACTTGCATGTTTGCATAAAGCAGTGCCATATTGATTAGAAAGATACTTCTAATCATGAAAAAACTTGTCACCAAGTGACACAATTTTAATACAGATAAGCCAGATGTTTATGTTTAATTTAATGTAATAGACACATTTTAAAAAGTGCATTGTTTTTGAATGGTGGTCTCCTGTATGGACCGTCAATTCATTGTTTGTACAAACACTTCTCAGAATATTATAACAACATGTACAATAATTGTAGTTGTTGCAAATAAGTAGGAAATGAAAAAGACAAGCAGGTATTTGTGGTTTAATTAAAGGGTTGATAAGAGATGCAGAAAAAAACTACACATTAATATCACAAACCAGCTCCGCCAAAATATGAAATATGCACGCACAGGCATTTTGACATATTTTGACTATGATAGTTAGTCTTAGTTTCATATTTAAACAAGGAAACCCAACATTGCTGCAAAAATCAAAGCATATATTTTTGCAAGGCTTCTGCTTACTTCTTTGTAGAACTGTAAGCTTGAAGTTTGGGTAAAGAACTTTCTACTGTGTTTGTACTTCAATTAAATCATAAGATGGGTTTATACAAGACACGCTGACCATTTTATTTATTCCCTGTACATATGTTTTCTTTTGGTCATGAATCATCACCAATGTTATCTGCATTGTTGACTTTATTTTGATGTATTGCTGTGCTGAGAGAACAGGAAATGGGGGAAATGACAGTGAGGCCTTGCAGCTGATGTAACATAAATGCACAAGCATCTTGTTTCAATGATGTTTCTGCCTTTTGAATCTGTATGGATTTCAACTACTATTTGTTTGCTAAAAGCTGATTCCAATAAATTATAGATGGAGAGAAATGCCAGATTTCATCTTAATGTTGTCTTTTTGTCCGCCCCTACACAGATGCGCTCGATACAAACACAATGATGTTTCTGATATATATTTCATGCTCTTTGAACTCTGTCGGCGATGCCAGCATATCTGAGCACTTAGCCAGCTCCATTAGTAGTATTTTGTGTTCCATTAGTCAGTAAATGTGTCACACCTGCAGAGAGGGGATTATAATCCTGACACAAGCCTTCTCCAGCGCCTATAAAAATCCCCCTCTGGCTAATGCACCACATGCAAACAAGGCAAATACAGAGGTGAGTCAGTCCTCAATAAAGTTTCTTCAATGTTCATTAAGTTAGAATTACTCCTCGTATTAATTACTGTCGAAAATGCTGTTTGCTAATGTCGGGCAATGCTTTATAACCCCTGGCCTGCGAGCCGTGGAGCTGTGAGCGAGGAGGCTGTGACATTATTGTTTTTATTACAAACTTGGCTTCCTCTGCAGCTCTAATGGAAGCGAGCAGCAGAGTGATGGTGCAGGTGTTGTTGTTGGCGTTGGTGGCGCAGGTCACCCTGTCCCAGCACTGGTCCTATGGATGGCTACCAGGTGGAAAGAGAAGTGTGGGCGAGCTGGAGGCAACCATCAGGGTGAGTAATTTTTTTATGTGGAAGAGTCTATGAAATTTAAAGCAAAATATAGCAGAACTACTTATAAAACCAGCCAGTTAAGCCTGACTTTCTTTCCTTTTTCTTCTTCTTTTTTTTACAATGCTGTAAATGTTCTATTGGGTTCAGGTTTCATCGACTAAAATCTCTATTTTATTGTGCTTAGATGATGGGTACAGGAGGAGTGGTGTCTCTTCCCGAAGAGCCGAGTGCCCAGACCCAAGAGAGACTTAGACCATACAATGTAGTAAGTGCTTATTATACATAATTTATCACCAATGTCTACTTCAATTGTACAATATTAATGTACACTACACCACTGTGTGCCATTGTGTTCCAAAGCAGCAATGACAATATACAAACTGCTCAATGACTGTTTTTATTTTCCCCTTTTTGCATGAGTGAATATGTAAATGTTTAATTTTATCTTTTTTAATGTTGGCAGATGTGATGCTAATTTGCATAGACTTGTACGGCATCATACTGTTTATATAAATTAAGATTTGTTAGATTAAATATTCAAGCAGCAGATCAAACTGTTAATTGAGATTTTAATTTCAATCTCTTCAGATTAACGATGATTACAGTCATTTTCCCCGAAAGAAAAGGTCCGATAATAATTGAAGTGCTACACAAAAAACAAAAAAGGAAAAAACGTGGACTGTTTGCATCTTCATCAACACCAGTGATGGATCGCCCAATACTGGGAAACTGGCTTCAACTCAGCATCATATATATCACACAGATAATTTCCATGTGTGTCTGTGACATTAAAATCCATTTAAAATTGTAATAAAGTTTTTCAAATCTGATGAACGGATCAAATGTTTTGTTCAGATTGTAATCTCGCTTTTTAGATCTGCTTACGACAAATGAAAATGCAGTTTTTACAGCCTTTAAAATAGATGAAATTGCCTTTGTAAAGCAGCCACGACCGACAAGCATGACAAACTTGTGACACAACAATCTTAGCATGACAACAGCTGGTGATTAAGCCAATTTATTAGAAATCAATGACTTAATTGAATTTGTTACAGTTTTGGTAATTCCATTTTCTGCCACACCAGTCATGTGCATATGTGATGTGGAAAATTACACCAGCTGATTTTTGTGTTCCTACCTGAATGTTGATTAGAAAAACACTCATCTAAATATTTTCTGCTTATGATGTCCACAACAGCTTTCCGCTAATTTAGGATAACTGCAGCCATCCAAAACAGAGAGAGTGTAAAACTTTTTTCCCCTCCTCTCCGTACAGGAAATTGGTGTTCATTATAAAAATTGGAATTTCATATCAGGAAAGGAAAAGAATCAGCAGGGGGCATATGTTTTAAAGAGAACTCATTTTCTGGCAAAGCCCCACAGACAGAGCACCATACTAATCGCCTGGTGCATAAGGGGCTAGGATTCATGAACTGTGCTGACACCGTGGAGGCCCTGCATTGTTAGAGCGTGGTTGTAATGCACGCCAATGAACCCAAACCCGCTGGCACAACTGGGAAAAGGTGAACATTATAAAAGCACATAGAATTAAAAAGAAATTAAACCACATTCCATTGCACTTCCAGAACAATGCTTGTTCATTTGTGATACTTCACATCGTTGGTTTAATATTCATGGTTGTAATTTGCATAACACAATCATTTCCTTTGATGAGGAAAGACCTAAGAATTTTTTTTTAAAAGTGTTACATTCCACTTTACCTTCTTTGACAAAGTTACAGAAGGAAATGTTGTCCAGGGTATTTTCCTCAGAAAGTCACTGTGAGACTTCGCTGAATTGATTTTTTTCTTATCTTTATGGAGTTTTCAATAATTTTGCAGCATCCTCATAAAGGATAATTATGCTTTTATAACATTTCCTAAAATATGGTTTTAATTCAATTTGGTATACTTGTGTGAGAATAATTAATGTTTACAGATAAAGCATAAAATCCCATAAATTCCCTTTAAATAATCCCAAAGCATTTGCTGTGAAAGCCAACTTTCTCCCTCCCAGTGTCCTCATCAAGGACCTGCCTAATTGCACGTATATCAGGACAACAAAACCTGCTGGTATCTATGTTTCCAAATTTGATTTAACCTCACTTTCTCCTTCCCAGACCCCCTGGTGGATATTCACTTTGTTTACCTCAAATTAAACTTCATATTGTTTACAGCCTCCTGGTCCCTGAACATTTTATAGCATTTTAGAATTATTTCTTTATTTATTTTTTGTAATGATTGTAGAGTTGGGATTCATTTGAATGTTTCCCTCATCTGCATGAAAATTATATAATTAACTTTTGATTAACCAGCTCAGTTGAGTTGGTTCCCCCATGCACACTGGTGAATAGTACCCACCGCATTTTAATGACTGTTTTCCAATTGAGTGGCGACCTTTTCATCAAAGAGCCACAACTGGGGCTAAACAACGGTAGAAAATAATCACGGTGAAGACAATAGCAGAGGCCGACAGGCTAGGATGTCATCCTTAAATATAACAACAAAGATGAAAGCAACCTTACTGCACGTAGTGGATGTGGCGAGAAGCCAAGTGCTTATGCTGCTGGATGCCCCATTGTTAAAGCTGTGGAGGTCACGTCCATTGGCATATAGAGAGGGAAAGCACAGGAAGCTGAGAATGGCCCATTGTTACATGTCCTTGCTCAGAGGGAATTCCATTATGAAGGGCAATACATTTTTGATACTTTGATTTTTGTGCCATTCATTTGTTTGAAAAACAGAACATATTTGGATAATGGCTTCAGGAAAAAGAGGTCTCAGAGCACCTCCATCCAAGGCTACAGCGCTGCATTAACACACCTGCCAATCAAGCTCGCCAGAGCAGATGTGCATCCTCGCACAGCCCACCATCAAATAAGCATTCTATCATATGCATAATATAGTTTTCATTTCATCACGATTATGCTCCGTGCACCATGTGTGTGTTTCCGATGGGTCATAGGAAACTTTTATTGAAGCGGAGTGTATAATAAAGTCATTTTCCAGGTGCTTGTTGTGGCTCTTATTATGAACAGAATGATAATTTCCCCTAGAGGAATCTGGCCCTGCATATCAATTGAAGTTTAGTGTGGGTCTTACTATGTTCCCGCAGGCTATAGTAGAAGGCAAAGTCATCTTCAGAGAGAGTCTAAATGTCAGGGAGGTCTTCAAACACTGTTTCTCCCAGAGCCTTACTGAAAAGGCTCTTTGGAAGTGTTATGTCTTGGAATTGATATGGTGGAGGTGAGGTAAGGAGGGACGCAGAAGGCTTAATGTAAAGCAGTTGACATGAAATTTAATTGGAAAAAATGTGTAAAAAAACTAAGGAAGGGGTCACAGAAGAAATGAAAATAAGACTGCTCTTATTGAGCTGCGTGAAAGCACTCCCTCTCAGTGCTGCTCTGCTGCTGCTCGGTCCTGTCCACATGTCTCCACATGGTGACACTCTTGAGCTGCGCGTTTTGAACGTGCTCCTGGCTGTCGGCTCTTTCAGCAATTCCATCACTTAAGTTTGCAGAAACTGTTATTCTTCTAAATCTAACAAAGACTTCAATCAATCATCTCTAACTCTAGCAAAAATAATGGTTAATTTTCCTGCACGCTGACTGATGGAGTTTGTGTTTATAACAAAAAGTGTTTTGTACAGTTTTGCAGCGGAGCTGTACATGGCCTGAAACCAGGCTCATTATAAGACGTGAAAATTCATATAAAAGCACTTCATCTGCGGAAAGCCGTGGATTTCTCAACTGTTCTTATTTTTGCATTTGTGAGGCATTAATTTATTTGATTCCATTTTATTTTGTGACTGAAGTTGAAGTACAGCAAGCTATACGGTAGCATGTACAGTACAGTAGCAGATTGGCCTTCCTTCTCCTTCTTGGCTGGCAGGGAACCTTCCTGTTGTGATCCGACTTCTCTCCTTTGATCAAAGAACAGTGTTAAAGCACTGGGAGAAGGAGGAGGTATGAAATATGAATGAATACAGCTGTGTTTTGATGGATATGTCTCAAAGTATCCCAGTAAGAGACTGCTAAAGGCCAGGAAATCTGTTTGTGTTGTGGAAATAGGCTCTTCCTCGCTTGTTTCTCTACCAGCTTCATCTTGGGTAGCTTTTCACTTCATATTTTAGAGATCCTTTGTTAGGAAAGAGATCAACCCCTTATCCATGCATTTGTAGGAAACTGTTCTAAGAGGCCCTAGTTCATAATATATATCATTAATGACACCATTTCCTTTGTTTGGTCTTGAAACCACCTTTTGAACAAAACGAGCGGCAGCTATGAGAGGAGGATATTTATTATTTTTCTAGGGTAGACCCAAAGTTCTCACAGATGGAGTGAGATCTTCTATGAGGTGATGGAGGCTTTGTCACTAGTTATGTCTGTGATTCCATTTCCTTTTCTAAAACCCCATCGGGGAGCTGTGACTCATTTTGAAGTTGGAAGTTGATACTGTGGTGTAAAACTAACGTTCCCATCTGAATTAAGAAACTATCAGAGCTCGCACAAATCTCAGATTTTTCGGAGTTAGATGAACTCATCTCTCACATTACACTTCTTTAATAAACAAAGATAATAAAAAGATATGCTCATAAAAACACAATTATTAGGAGAGATTGTAAAATGAAAATTGGTGCCTATAGATGTCTTTAGCACCACATCACCGCTCTGCTGTCTTATTAACAGTCATTTAAAGCCTCTCTGCAGTCATTTAGGACTATATTAACTAAGATCCAGCCTATGGACCTGTGGCAGGACAATGTCTCTGGACTACCGGAGGTTCAAAACTTTCTGCCCGGGCTTTATTAGCCTCACTAATAGCCGGGTTTCCCAAATGCCACGGTCCACCTCTGCTGGGAGTAAGGGCTCAGATCCTGTCAGAGAGGGGTCGCACTAACCAACTGTAATCTTTAGGGTACTCCACTCCCGCTGACCTACATCTAACGCCGGTTCCATCCCCCCCGCTTACCCCCAACCGCTATCCTTTCCCTCCCCAATCTGGTCTACCCATCCCACTTCAGTTATGCCACCCTTGGCTCTCCCTCCCACGTCTTACCACCCTTGTGTGATAGTATCCCCCCACCCAACCCGCCCCATGCCTGTTCCAGCCTCGTCCGGCTGGCCACAGCGAGGAGCATGCCTTATCCTGTGGTAACGGCAATTAGCAGTGTAAAGCAAGCTGTGGAGAAGACTGGATCCCTGTCCACGTTTCAACCCCAGATCACGAGTCTCCAGCACAACTTCAAGGCAAACCATGCAATTAGCTACAATAATGATAATGTGTTGTAGGGGAACAAAGAGAGGGTAAAACAGACTACTGGTGTGAGGGAGAGTGGGGTGCTAATAGTAGGGGGGTTATTTGAATGCTCTGGTGCAGATAGGAGACCAAATCAGACTGATTATCAAACGTATGATGAATTACATTTTTCCTCTAATTATCCATGCCTTTTATGTGTAAACCAACTGAGTGAATTTTGCATTCTAGACATCTACGGTCAGTGGTCTTTGGGCATCACACTGGGGTTACATCTTTTATTTGCGCTAAGAAACATACAAGGAGTTACTCATGTGGCTAAGCTGATGGGAAGAGGGGAGAAATGTACTGACAATTTCCTTAGTTGACTTAATTAGATACTTTCAGAAAATATTTGGCAGCCGTACAGGAATGGAAAAAGGGGAAGTATGTGGTTTGATGTTTGACTATCGCAGATGTGTTGACACAGAGTCAAAACATGCTGGAAACAAACCACAAAACCCAGACCACAAATAAGAGCATTTCAAGTCAAGGTTGTGAGTAGATACAGTCGAGCAGCAGACTCGCTGCCTTGGTTGGAACACAAAAGTGCAGCGCCTATTCTCTCCGCTGTGAGCAGAGACCATTCCTACAGTCTTACATCCAGAGGTTTATAGAGGATATTTTGCTGGGTGTTGTGCAAAACGAACCGTGTCCCCAGAGCAGCAGCAACTTCACCTTGGCGGAGTAATGCTGTGATATTCTGTTTATTCTTCACTCACTTCATTTTACTCAGAGGAAATCCTCTGGAGATGGCTTATCTTGGAGCTGGAACAGGTGCACTCTAATTTACTCCTATTGCTTGGGGAGCCCAGGGGCCCCTGTAGAGAAGAAAGTAGCGATGTAGCACACTCCACTGTAAAGCACAAACAGCCAGAGAAAGAGCATTTAATCGAAAGAGAAGAAAACTGTGAGCTTTGAGTGCAGCCGTATCATTTGGATGCAGAAAATCTTTCTCTCCTTTTTTTTTTTTTTGTTTTCCTGAGGAAAAAGGACCCGTCATTTCATTTAACTTTCATTTGTTCAACACTGTTAACTTTGCTTGAAACTGTCATGCTACACTTGGCAAAGCAGCAGATGACGTGGGGGACCTGTTGTATTACCCCCTGCATAATAAAACCTTTCCACCCCAGTCATTCCTGAAATATCTACAGCATTTACGCCTTAAAAATGGCTTATAGTGCCTCTGATATGTGCCACTTAAGTTAAAGTGTACGTAAATGCGTATGCTATTGCCTATTTGTTTTGGTAATGCTGCACATTTTCAGCCAGGAAAAAAGTTTGTTTCATCTTTCACCCTCCATCCCTGCATTCACTGCGAAAGAGCTAAGCTTTCAACTTTGAATTTACTCTCCAATTCCTTTTCTTTAGAGAACTATGGTTTTGAAGAGTGGAGCTGGTATGTTATTTGTTCGGTATATTATAAGTCTGAATTCAGTCAGTATTTTTGTTTTGTGTTGTTCGTCTCTTGGGAATTATGCAATCAAAGCAGATGCCTCAAGCAGTCTAGAAAGCGCCCCATGTGAATAAGAGAAAATCTTGTACACAGCATTTTTTGTATGTGTGTATGAGGAAGGGGGGCATGACAACAAAGCAAATATATGGCATTGTTCTCTGTATACTATACCCGTATGCTGCACCTTTTTAAAGAGAATATAACCATCACACCTGTATTCTTTTTTAAATTTAAATGTCAGACCATTTGACTCTTTTCAAATGACAATTGCACACCAATGATCAAGTGCATAACTGCAGCATGTGCACCACTTTGACTGATGCAATGGAGGTCCAACAGTCAATGTGCTGGATCTCTATTATGGAAAATAAGGTTTGAAGGCAGTGTTGCTGGTAGAATTTCACAACGTATAAACAGACATTTCTCACTCAGGAAAAAAAACAAACAAACACCAGAGAGACAAAGGCTTTGGCAGAAAAAGGAGTAAACACAAAGAAGAGCGAGTGATACAAGGACAACAAGAGAAATATCATATACACTTTTAATGAGTGTGCCTGCCCCAAGCTTCTGTTTTTAATCACCTTTCCGTGTGACATAATTTGCTGCAAGATTGTATATGCTTGAGGGACTTTCAGTTCTTGTCAACTCAAGAGCATTTGAACCAATCAATACCTGTCTATCCTGTGGCACACTCATAGTTGGCCATTAGGAAAGAGCTGCTTAAAGTAAGCTCAGCCAATACCATTAGCCCTAGCCTAAGGGCAGTTCCATGCCTTAGTCAGGGTAGGCACCTGCCCCCGTCACCCCCACCTCACCCCCTTAACCCCCCTCCACCCCTCCCCCTACCATTAAGAACCTCCCCTGAGACTTCATTTGGACACATCGGCCAAAGAGCACTTCTTTATTCCCTCTCTTTTCTTTCCCTGGCTCCACCAAAAATCAATACATCTCCCCTTTTTCTTATTTTCACAATTTTGCCTCAATATTATTCTCTCCTCTTCCAGAAACCAATGGACTATCCTTTTTTTTGTCTTTTCATCTACAATTTCCTGTGACTTATGTCTCCACACCTCATGTTTTTGCGAGGAAAGGAATTGGAAAATAATTAAATTATCTTGTCATGGTGATATCAAACAGGGGTCCCGCTGTGCGCTGAAACGTTTTAAAAACAGTGCGGTCATTCTGCATTTAGTTGCTCCCATTTTAACCCCATAGAATTCTACTTTTTTTTTTACTACATCACATTTTGTCGTGTGCAGAGGTGCTGTGCAAGCTCAGCAAATGCTATAGCTGTGCTTAAACCTACTCATTTGTTTTGACACTCAATAAGGGAGACATCAGCACTCAAATATCTCTGCAGTAATGAGTGAACTTCCTCTGTGTCAGTGTTTTTCTGCTCCGACCATGTCATAATACCAAACCCTAGAGAACAGAGCAGCGTCCACAGTAATGCTTCCTGACTGCTTCTAATTTTATTGCAAGGCAATGACTCCACACAGCACAAAGCGACACAATATAATGTCCTCAGAAGTCAGTCAGTCAGTTATTGCTCTCCCAACCCTCTATTTCAAGTAGAAACAGCAAAAGTGGGGTACTGCCCTAAATCTTTGGCCAGTGCTGTTTACAATAATAACTCTGAAGAGTGATAGCTGGTTCCGCAGCACTGGCGATTTCTGTGGCCGCCTATATCGATCGGGGGTCCTAATGAGCAGCAGCGGAGCTGTGGCTAATGGTGTTGTGTCTGGTGTCCATAGTAAACGCCCACGTTGAGATTATCATTCCCAGGGGGGACTGAGAAAGGTTTTGCCAGCCCAAGCCCTCGGGGTGCGAGCGACACACTTCAGGGGTCAAGGTAAACTATCAAATGAACAGCCGGGCCTTCCCTTCCTTTGCTTTAAGGACTATACCATACTGCACTGCTACAGTAAGGATTATCCATACACACCTACAGGATGCGACGCAAACACAGAACACCAGATGTATCTTGATATTTTTTTATTCTTTCAGCACATATACATGAGGGTCCAATAACGAGGGAAAGTCACCACCCTGTTGCAGCCTTACTTTATCACTTCAGTTCTTTGTCTAATTTCTCTACAGTAGTTGTAAAAAGCTATTACCGAGGCATTGATAGAGACTTCACCAAACTGCCTAACTGTTATTAAGAGACCTCAAATGAGACCTGGCTTGACAGACTGATAATGGCTTATTTGACTTCAGAGATCGCCCTGGCACAAACACTCTAGCCCCTTCACATACCCATGGCAGTCATTGTCCTTTGCTATGCATGGCCATTCTGGCGGTCTTGAGTGACATCCAACAAGTTCAGCAGATTCAGAATGTAAGTGCACACCAGACAGTACATAGTGTCTTCAAAGAAGGAAGTGAAACAGTCTCATCGTAATGAAGGGAGTTGTTGCTCCCTTCATAAACCTGGCGAGGAAATGAAACCTGCTGTCAACTCACATGTGTGAAGGGAAACTCTACGTGGACAATTAAGTTTGGATAAAACCGCAGCAAAAACGCATCTTTATTACCGCAACCACCTCTGTGATTCAACAGACGATTTCTCCACGGATTATGCTTGATGGTATTCAGCTCAGGGTGTGCACGGAGCATTAGTAGGGCACAATAATGAAGTCAACCCAACGCACAGCACCTCTCGGAGTCATGCCCTGTTTGGAGTCACACTTCCATGTCCTGGCAAATGCTGAGCATGTAAAACAGAACTGTCAATTATTCAACATGAACGGGAGGATGTATGGAGTGACATGGGGGGTGGACAGGGGCCGACTAAGCCTCGGGCAGATAGGGGGTACCACTTTGATGTGAGTGTGTGGGCCTGCAGAGTTGAGCAAGGTGCACTGGGTAATCTGCTAGAACCCCCCCACACCCCACCTCCAACCCCACCACTCCTTCGTTTTTCCTTCCCCTCCCTCCCAATGCTGAGCCTCTCTGCACCTTTTATGTCCTGCTTCGTTTTCCCCTCTGACACGCACTCCCTTTCTCACTTCATCTCTGCTTCACACATACATAAACAAACCCACACACACACTAACACATAAACACACATGCAGTAGAAGCACATGTGTATGCACACACACAATGACATGAAAGCAAGCTTCCTTTGTCTGTTAACCAAACAAGAGCAGGCAGCACTTGTTACAGATAATAAAGTTGTGAATGGCTGATTCTGGAGAAATAGCGTTGTTGCAGTGTCACAGGAATGGCATTACTCATTTATACAATGAATACTAAAAGTTCCTCTCTCTTGAGTCTCCTCTCGTAGTCATACAATAGCAAGCTTAATTACATTAAGTTCTGAGAAGAGGGAAGTTAATGGATGACATTTTGCTACACCATGAGTGCTCCTTCCAATAACAATAGAAACCCAAATAAGACCTAATTAATATGCATAGCAGAGCCAATGAACTTAATTGTCAAGTTGCTTTTATCAACCTGTCAAAGGATTGACAATTAAAACAGCCTCTGTTAAAACTTTAATGAGAAGCAAGTAGGAGAGAGGGATGATGAGGGAACAAAAAGACGCAAGCTTCATCCGTCATGAAAGACGCTACAAGACAACTACCCATTATTATTTCCTATCAGGATAAAACTATGCAAATCATATTATGCATTTTTAAATAACAAGTCAATGAGTAATATTTAATTTATTACCTATACTCTTAGAATGAATATTTAACGCTGTTTTTAAGTTGATGAATTCATTAGATAATTTAGCGTTGAGCTGCAACAGCAGGTTTTTTTTTCTCCTACTCAGAATGTCCTTCAGTTTCTGTCCTGAAATCCAGAACAAGTATGTGTCAGTTTTCAAGTTCAACAAGTAAACTTCCCGAAGTCTTCCCTAAAGGAGGCCAGAGCGCCTCATCATTTTCGACGGAGGCTGAGCAGAGTCGAGGTCCATAGCTGGACCTGAACTGAGGGAAAGGCAGCATCCTGACTTGAGTTTTTATCCCAACATTGACACCAGCATGTCTATGTTCCAGAGGGGAGTTAAAACTGCTGACTCACTCCCAGTGCGCTGGTTGTTGTTCTCCCTTACAGATGTGACCGTTAATAGGCCTGCATCCATAATCATTAGTGTGTCTCAGTGCACAGGTACCCGATGGGCCCCGTGCGTCTGCCATTTGGTCTCGGTTCACTGTGCTTGCCTGCAGATGTGAGCGAGACACACACCTGCTCAGGGGCTCTCAAACAGACCGGCGCCATCCGTCACAGCTCACGCTACACTCGCTCTGTCGGAACAAGGCCTTGGTTCCGGTCCAATGGCCCTCAGACTGTAGGTCAGCGGCCGTCTCTCGTGATGAACCCACCCTACCATGAATCATATTCTCTCGTCCCTTTATGCCCACTCCACTCCATCTAACCCCAACCCTCATTGCCCCTGTTCATGGTTCGCTCTTCCTTCACACAAGCACTCAGGCGCACTGAAGGAGCTCAGGTGAGCCAGGTAAAGACAGCACCTTAAAGAGAGACATAAACTAATGATCATGTTTTCCCACATCATACACCCCCTCTGCCCATAAGCCACAGTGCACTCTCTAGAAAAAAGAAAGAAAATGAAAAACAAAAAAAAAACTTTCGTGTGGGTCTTTCACGGGCATCAGGCCACGCTTCACACTACATTTGTTGATGTGTGCATGCATGTGCACGTCTCATGCCAGCCCGCCTCCCATCAAGTCCTAATGAGGCCAGCTGGCTCTGTGCTCGGACCAAACCAAACTGGAGAGACGGCACAGTCCTGGCTCTCTCCGCCTTGTACACCCCACCTCCCCAAAGCCTCCCGCCCACCCTCCCTCTCCTCCAGATATCTTGGAGAACCATGGACGGCTGAGCACACACGGCAGATTTGGAAATGGCCAGTGTGTTTGTTAAAATCTACTATGTCTCCCGATCCCTTGGCCAGGGCCTGAATTAGAAAGTCCACGGCTGCAGCCCCAGACCTGCCTCCTTGGTTGCTTACCACTACAGTGTTTTCTGCATCTACAACAGCAGCGGTGATGTTGAGGTCTGCTGTAGAACAGCGGAAGAGAGGAGATATACCCCGAGGCACAGTCAAGGGAATATTGTTTCTGACTATGGAAACAGAAACACAGCCAATCGTACATATACCTACAGTAACTACAATAAAATCTCAGACGGGTAAAACAGAACCAAGACAACGTGTCATATTGTATTTTTCTAAAAAGCCAGAAAAATCCAACGACACACATCAGTAGCCTTCAACTTTAGTGTCCATTATCTCTTGGCTGCTGTCTTTTTAAATTTTTTATTATCAGGGAGATAATTTCTTATTAGGCTACAGCAGTTAATTTCACTGCAGACTAATTAGAGGCATTTCACATTATTAACAAGCATTATTGTTGATAAGGGCCAAAGAGGTCTGCAGAGAGGCTCGTATTGTCCAGGCTGTTACTTGGCATACAGTTATGTCCATGTGGGTGAGTAATTCCAGCTCCCTTGCAATATCTCCTTGACAACTAACAATAATATACCTCCTCTTAGTAACACAAGAAATCATGCACAACATTTGTACATGCATACCAAACATGTGCACGCATTAGCACATGCACACTCACATATGTGGCTCACACATGCATAATGTGTCAATGCATAAGCATGTGTACATCAACACCAATTTGTGTACAAATGCACACAAACAATACGCAAACATATGCTTTATCCAATCAGCAAGCAAATCTTGTTCACTGCAGACTGGAGAGACAGCAGACTGCATGTGAGTTTTTTGCCCAGGAAGAGAGACTGGACCGGGGGGAACACCTTAACAGGTAGCCCTGGGGTGCTTACCAGAGTTCGGGCAGCCAGGGGGAGAGAGTGGCTCTGGGAAGCCGTACCACCACTATCCTCTCTGTCCACTGATTATGAAGCAGGTCCCAGACGGGTGCCTTTAGGAACCCCCCAGGCTACTCACAGCCTCCCTCTCCTCTGTTACAGGATCTGTCGCTGGGGGATTCGACTGAAGTGTGAAGAGGGGTGTATGTGGGAGACGTGCCGAGAATTCTAAATATGTACGTGCTGATTTTATTTGTTGTCTCTCTGTTAAGTTTTGTTCTGGGTGCAGATTTGATGAAAAAAAAATTACTCTGTTTATTATCTGCGTGGGATTGATTTCAGATCATTTCGATTTGACTTGTGTATTCCCCAGATAACTCAGCACGTCTCAGTTGTTGAAATAGTCAAACTCCAAGCCAAAGATGTCCTGTTTTGTATGTGCTACAAGAGCTGAGAGGGAAAGGTCTCAACACTTGGGCTCAACTATAACCCTGTCTTGAGTTATGATGACGTCCCAAGTTTGCAAAAGCCCTCTGGCTTCAACTATCTCTGACATGGTGTGCGTGTGCATGGTGTGTGTTTGTGTGTGTGTAAAACTCCTTGCAAAGTCCAAAAAAGGAAAGAAAAAAATCATAACTAATGAGCCCATTTAGCGCCCAGCACCTGACTTTGGCCCGTGATCTCCGGGAGACATTAGAGGCAATTTGCCATCGACTTCAGGGCTCGTGTCCCAAACGTTATCAATGAGCTTGTCAGGTAGAGACCTAACCTCCCTTTGTTTCCTCCTCCACCCCCCTTTCTGCTCTGGTCCCCCAGCCTGCTCCCCGGGCCCCCGAAGAGGAACCAGCGGCATGATGTCACACACCTGTTTGGCTGGAGGCTGCGGCCCGGCGATGCTCGCAGCCGTGGGTGTCGCGTTGGCACCCCTCGCTCCCCCCTTGTCGCTGCCTGCTACGCCCCGTGGATGTGTCAAAATGGCAGATGATGGTTGGGGTGTGTGCAGCTGCTTGGGAAGAGGAGTGCCAAGGGCGCTCATTTCCTGCGGTGAGTTTTAATTTGCTCTACCCGCGTCTTCTGAAGAACACCCCCCCACAACACACACACATTCATCTACTCCTATAAACACAGATCTTACCTCACCATACACACACTTGCAATAAACACACGCACATACTGTATACAAATCTGCCACCACCCAAGGGGGCAAAAGCCCCACATGCCCAAATAGAGGTGAGTGCAGAAGGCA
>CAFUXE010000697.1:371661-386459 GCA_903364295.1 Serranus cabrilla
CAGGATGGTGCCAGACTTTAGTTATGGCAGCACACTTTTCTTGAAACTTGAATAAAACTCCAAACAAATGCTCAAATGATCTAACTGGTGCATGTACAAATCACTTCTCAGAGGCGTTCAGCTGGGTAAAAAGAGACAAGTCAGAAAACCTGCTGATAGAATATGCGGCTAGCATTGCTACGGTATGTGAGGGGTCTATGTCTCTTGACATCTGCTATGCAGTTGTCACTGGTAACTTAAATCCCCATTGATCAGACAGCTAGAGTGAATTTGTGTTGCTGTTTTTTTTCTAACTCCCACTTTGCGAACAAACCCATTTTCACACGGGGCACACGCATATACCTGACAGTTACACCCAAACAAGCCTTGCTGTTTACTCGAGAACAAACACATAGACGCCAACCAGCAAATCTATTCTCAATACACACATCACCCCAGACGTAAAGAGATTCAATTTTCGCCTACCGGGAGTGTTTCCATTTTTTTACGCAACAAAATTTTTTTCTTTCTCTCCTGTGTCAAGACAGCTGCCTTTGATGTTAGCATCTAATATACAGGGCTAAAAAACTATAGTTTGCTGTGAGCTGACAGATAAAACAGCGCAAGACGCCATTACCCTGCAAAGCGGAATAATGAGGAGACCTGAACACACAGAAGACAGGAGCCCAGTTGAATTACCGTGGTCTCTCATCCAAGGTGGGAGCTTTTTGACAGCTTTCCAGGCAGCACAACACATTACCATACTGACGCTGCTCTGTAGTGCCAAAGAAAAGCTTTGATGAAAACATAACTGGGAAACTGGGAAATCTTTATATGTGTGTGAGTGCGTTTGTGTGTGTGAATGCGTGTGTGTGCCGCTGCGTGTGTTTGTGTGTGCACGTGCATGTTGCGTGCGTGCGGGCGTGCGTGTGTGTGTGTGTCTTCACTGAGTGTGTCTGTGCATGTCTGTGAGTGCTTGCTTGTGTGTAACAACAAAGACAGGACAACAATGGGAAACCAAGCAGTGTCAAGCTGCAACTTTATGTTCTCTAATTACTAAGTGGATACTGTATTCTTGAGTGTGCTCCTATTGGCTGAGATACAAGGGCTTATTTTTTGATTTATATTCATGTTGATGATTCAGTTGAATTATCAAAGTATCAAACCCAACTGACAATATGTCTAAAAGAAATTCTTCAAGTGGAGAGTAATGCTGCCAAATTTATTCTGCCATTTCATTAATGTGGTTAGCTAGTTAGTTATCCATATTCTAACAGAGTAGGCTTGATGTTAGATCTTTGGCAAGGACACCCTGTACTGAGTTTTGGCACGGTACTGTGCCGCAGTATGCTGCTGACTCTGGGTCTTAACGACAGGCTAAACGAAGCGGGCGTTACGGCCCCCTGGATAGGTCATTACTCGTCCGTGGCCAAGAGCTAAACTGGAGCAGGGCTTTTTAAAGAGGGGAGCAGGTGTGTTTCACCATAGGGGCTGGAGCCGGCCCAAGACCAAACAGCCTTAACGGTCTTTATCTCCTTCATAATGAGGCCACGCTCTCCACACACCCGAACTCTGCCCACATGGGCTAATGCTGGAGGTATGGAGACCCAACCCTCCCCCCGGTTAAATGGTGACACTTTCAAAATGACCCATGCCCCGAGCAATGGAGGAACAGTGGCATGTCATGAATGTCTATAGACACAAATTGGTAGGGCAGTGTGTCATTTAATGTGTCTTTCTTAAGAATCTCACCCAGTTAATTATCAAAAAGTGGATTCTAAAAATGAATAAAATACCGTAGAGTATACAAGCAAAGTGTTAACCTTCTCTCATTTAAAGGTAAAATGTTTAAATAACTCTGCGAACTGGATCAGGCTTCCTCAGCGCGCGCGTGTGTGTGTGGTTTGGTGTGTGTTTGTATGTGTGACTGGCTGCGTACGTGAGTGTGTCTGAGTGGTATTGTCCCTCTCCTCTTTCACCTGTCTGAGTAGGTTCTCTAGTACGGTCCCTGTGCTCCCCACAGTCTTCTCAGCCCTGTCAACCGAGTTGAACTTGATCAACATCAAACGGCATAGCATTCAAAAGTATTAGTGTTCTCTGTTGATGGGCCCTCTTGCTATCACAAATCAGTCCCTGAGCTACTTCATTATTTATCTCTAATTCATCAGTGTTGTCTCCTCGCACACGGGCAGTAATGCACACACATATCCTGATTGTGAACACACACACAGGACACACATTGCACATCAGCACATTAATCTCTGCTTACCTTCAGCAGAGCTTTTGTTTTTATGATACTCGCAGTTAAGCCAAAAAATAAAAATGCTGTTTTTTTTTCCCCTTCTACCTTTTTCCCCAGGTCACTGCAGAGCAAAAATATTCCTGAGGAGTGATTAGGCTCATGCTTGTACTTTCAAAATGCTGATTATTGCGCGGACCCCGACAGGCCTCGTGTTTTTCTCTGAGCATTCTGGGGATGTGAGTCCGAAAGTAGCCCCATGGTGCCGTGACCCCTGACCTAGCGTGGGCGATCCCACCAGATGTGGAGTGTGTGCTGGGACAGTGGCGAGGGGCAGCTCGGTCTCACGCGGGGAGGCCCTGTCTCCCCAAACTGCCACAGAGAGCATGGCCAGAGGGGTTCTGTCAGCACCGTTATCAATCATACTCCCTCCCTGTCTCTCTCTCTCTGTTTTTCTCTCCCACTTTTTCTTTCTCTCACTCTCTCTTTCACACTGTTTCCTTTTTGCACTGTCTCTCACTTTCTGTCATTCCCTGTTCTTCTCTCTGCTTTTGTTTTTCTCTCACTTTTTTCTTTTCTCTCTCTCTCTCTCAGATATCCTCTTTTCCACTTAGGCTACCGGCTCTTTTCGTTTTCAGTCACACACTGCACACGCCTTCAGCTTATATATACACACTTTAACCTTCCTAGTGTGACTGTGTTTCTTTCTTCCTCTCTCTAATCTGTTTCACCCTTGCCTTTCGTCGGTCTTAGCGCACACTTTTAGTCTAAAAATGTTTTTTACTTGTCCTTTAGATTGACAAAGCAGATGCTCTGGAAGGACACGATACCTTGGTCCAACTCCAAAAGGAATACATACAGCGTGATTTATCATGCCCGGGGAATCTGATTAAAGTGCAGAGGAAATGGAGAAATGGACAAAAGAGCAAATAAAAAGAACAAAAAACAGCATCAGCAAAAATATATAGAGGACACCCAGAGGAAACATTCCTAAAGATTAAGTTTGAAAATAACTTTCTTTTATATTTTTTTGTGCGAATAGTAACGCCGTGTAATGGGAGATGGAGTCAGGGGTCATAGTTTGAGGAATAGATGCCAGTTGTCCCTGCCATCCGGTGAGGTGTTCACTGACACATGGCGCTTTGAAGGCCCCAGTCCCTCCTATCGCTGCGATCCTTTACATCTGCAATCAGGGCAAATGGGTTACAGCCAGCACAACAGACAACAACTAAATAAACAACATACCTGGGGTGGATCCCCTCCAATTCCGGACTGCCAGTCTGGCTTTGGTGCATTTTTAAAACATCACTAGGTAATTGAACTCGAACGTTCACACTGACACATTTGCATGGGGTAAAGGGGGGTTGGTGTAAGCAATGGAGCAGCTGGTACGCACCAGTATGACTCCGGCTCAACCAGTCCTTCTGACTTCATATGTAGCACTTAATTGGTTCCCAAGGCAAGAATGAAATATTTAGCTCGCACGTCCTTTAAAATGCGATTGATTTTGATCTGACAGCTGTGCCTGTCCCGCGCGAGGGAGTGAGAGAGAGAGTGAGGAGAGGGTGAGGGCTGTCTGGGCTCGTTGCCTGAGAATAGCGCGACAACACCCACTCAACCGCACACAAACACTAGTATATGGCCACTGAATGTAAAGGATCACTCATGGATGCCATATGCTTTCAACTAAAGCCTCCTTTTAAACCCCCCTATTTAACCTCTAAGATACAACGAGCTCTGAGCTTTGGACGATCATGAGTGAAAGCTGTTTTTATCTGTACAAGTTCAAAGCACAAATGCATAGCGTATAGTGTGCATGTGCACCCTCATACGGTACACACATCAAAAACAGAAATGTCATTTCATGTTTAAAGTCAAAATTATCAGGTGTAAAATAGCATGCAAAAAAAAAAGGGGAAATTTAAATTTTAAATAGCACTTATAACTCCACTGGACTTGATTACACTTAGCAGGAACCTTGTCTATGTAGGTGCGGATTCTAGTGAAAAGTAATACTCTAACCAAAGTGAGGCAGATATCCAATCAAATTGGATTAATGTCACTAATTATATGACAGAAATGAGCGGTGAAAGGCAATGGTGTGGTCACGCCATAACATGATAGAAATGCATTAAATAGAAACCTGCACGGGATCCATGGCTGGGAACCTCCCCCCTGTCAAATTGACTAAGCTGCAAATTACGTACAAACGGATATATCCTTTATATAACAGCAGTGATTTTCTCCACTTTATCCTACCTGTCAAGCTCAGAACATCACAGGCTAATTCTTTATTAAGTGAAAGGGCATCGGGGACCAGATGATCCAATTTAAGTACATTGGGCAGAATAGAAGACTAATTAAAACCCATATTTTTACATTATTAATTTTGGAACTTCACTTTTAATGAATGTGAAAAGACAGGCCTTCCATTTATACACACATACTCTTTGGGCTGCTCAACAGGGGAATAAGAGTTACGGGTATACTGCAGGGGCGAGGAAGAATTTTTAAGCATCCATGACAGACTTAATATCAAAGTTTAGACAAAGGTGTGTATAGCTAACTTCTGCATCATAAACACGGCTGTTAATTGAGTATATAGCTTTAGAGATTTTTAGTTTATTTGGGGCTGCTGTGAGGCTTGAGACAAAAAGTAATCAGGACGTCTGTTGCCGGGGGTGCAACCTTGTCATTTAGCCCTCATTCTTCCTTTCAGTACCTGGAGAAAGAAAGAGAGAGAGAGTGAGAGAGAGAGGCACCTACATGCCGTTTAATGATGTGCCCCATTTCCAGTCACCTCTGCTCAAAAGCAGTCGGCTTTTTTAGCAACGTCACCCTTAATTGTCCATCATGCCCTCTAATCAGACCATTAAGAACATGACCCCGTTTTAGTGCTATCTTTAATTATCTAAGCAGCAAGCAACGAGGAGGCTGCTTCTGACTGAAGCTTCTGCTTGGCCTTCATCAGAGAAATGTTCGAATGTCAAAAGCATCTTGTCCCACTCTAGGATAAAAATGAATTCATTTGCAATGCATATTAGGAGTTAAAACAAAACTGAATGAGTTGCTCCTGTGTGCAAAAAAAAAAAGGATGGAAAATGGGGAAGGTGGGTCTTGTATTTACCCTTCGTAAAAACGATTCTCTCTCTGCTCTTTTCGCTCCCCACAGGCTAACGCATCCTCACATCCACAAATAGGCACAAGTCAAAGGGCAGTGAGTTTGTAAAATTGAGTCAAATATACAAAACAGCAATATTTAATGGCGTTTCTTTTTTCACACCAAGTGACCCCTGCATGGAAACCGATCCGTTTTTTTTTTCCTCCGGTTTCAGGAAACTCTTGGAAGGCAAAAGCAACATCCTGAGTTGGTGAGGAGACAGGAGAGGTGCTGACATGCCGACAGGCAGGGGATCCTGGGAAAAGCCACAGACAGGAAGAGCCTGACTGACTTTGACCCCTGAGGTCAAGGCTGGGGGCTCGGCAACTGAAAGATGTTTCCAAGCCACACTCAGACCATCATAGAGTTTTACAGGAAATAGCTTAGAAATACTGTATGCTGTGAAATGTGGGAGATCTTTTTATTGCTTGCGCTTTTGTTTTGCTCTCTGTGACATAAAATGCATTTTGGCCCTGAGCTATATTTGACTTATTTGTTTGAGGGTTACTGTATGTAATTGAGTTGAGCTCAAGTCCATTTCTCATCTCTATAATGTGAAAAACAGTATTTGCTCAGTCTGTGGATGTGCCGTGACTAATAGAATTATAGATGATGGGAAATGTGGAGATTTGCGCGACAGAGTTTAGACTGGGACAAAAGCACAGTGTTGCTCCGCTGCTCCAATTTCTGACATGTGTTTTGAATAGAGTGAAGTTTCTCCACTTTTTTAAGGCTTTGTGTGGTGGGTCTCCAAAGGCCCTTTACAGTTAAACCAAATTAGGTGAGAGGAGATTGTCCTTTCTCCAGTCTCGCAGAAGGACCCATAAATCAAGGCATCCATCGTTTGTCACACCTCTGTCTCCCAGCTCGTGGCTCAGGCCCGCCGCGCTCCAACTCTGAGTTTTTACGGCACAAATGTATCCATCAACTCCACCGAGTGGCCGCCAGCCGCCAAGCCGCCTCAGCGATCGATGGGTGCGATGTACCCTCCCTTCTCGGCCTGTGTGCAGCTCTCTCTGCGTGGGAAGGGGTAAGAGGAACCTCATTTTAGCTGGTTTTAGCCTCGGGCCACTACTGTGATTTTACCCCATGCTCCTGGCCTGACGTCATTAAAGATGCATGATGATGGATACCATGAAGTCAACCTCTCCGAGGGGGTTTTTAAGGTGGAAAAAAAACCTTGCTTGTTTTTCAGATCACACTAAGAATAAATCAAGACTGTTTAAATGTAGAGGTTGCAACTGGATGCATGTGACTAATCTTTCAATGCACATCAGAAGAGAGAGTAGGCAGGTATTTAGTGTTGAGGAGGCATGTTTTGACCAGTTGGTGGTGCTCCTGTCACAGTGAATTCACAAGCTTGGCTCTCTCTGTGATTCACATAAATACACTCTTGGCTGTTTCCAAACTGGGCTGGAGAAACAGAAGACAATGATGCAAATTTAGATTTCATATCAAGACATGCTTGAGAAATTGTTTCTTTTTCTCCTCTTTTTGCAACAGAAACTTGTATTTGCTGTTACTAATTTTAGATTTTTTCACTCCCACTTATCATAATGTGATCCCCATCTTCTCCTCCCACAACATGTACATGTTTATAAGATGATGGAGGATATTCATGAGGCCCTACTACACCATATTCGGAGGAATTAAGAAAAAGTGAATCCATATTCATATTCCTGTTCAGTTATTTTAATCCTGGAATTTCAGCGTGGTATTACAAAGTTATTAATATTTCTCCATATGTTCTGCAGATAACGGAATATCTAACCTTGAATTTGCTACTTGAGGTGTAGTTCGGTGCAACAACTGCGGTGAAAGTGTGTGTGTCACTGAGTGTGTGTGTGGTGAAGAATCAGTGCTTCTCCAATGGGACTGACAGGGTAGACATTTGACAGCTGTGCTCCTCAGGTTCAAAGGTCATGTCAAGTCCTGGATGAGCCCAAGGTAAAATGCTTCACAGGGCCCGTACCGGTCAATGGGTATCGTTTGCCTCAATAGCAAACGGGGTTGGCGGTAATGGGACCTCAGTCATATGTCAGCGCCTGGAAGAAAAGTCAAATACCATGAGGCCACATTTATAGCCTCCCAAAACAAAGGGGAAAGTGAAAAGATTGAACTTTTAAACTCCCCAATTTATAGCTTAAAGGTGTCATATGCATGGTAAACTCTCTTGGTAGCATCCATTATCAGTCAACACCTCTCCCCCTCTTCACTCCATCTCTTCTCCCACTTTGTCCTTTACTTTCTCCATCCCGTGCACCCTCCCCTCGCAGTGTTTCAGCTCTAACTGCAGTTTCTAGCATCTGCCTTAACCGGCGCGGTCCATGCCGTCCCTGCTGGGGAGTAGAATCCAGCCCCTCACTGGAAGACCCTGAAATAAGGCCTTTATCAGCCAACCCCACACAGTATCAGGGGGCCCCCCGCTCCTCCAGCAGCCTCTGATGTGAAGGAGAGATGGACAGAGCTCTGTGGTCCTCTGGTCGAGCACCAGAACAGGATTCAGCCCATTGTACCATTCAAATTAAGCAGGCATCAAAAGGGAAGAGGAAGCTGTTGTTGATGTATTGTCTCGTGTTATTTTAACCGGCTTAACTCAAGCCTCTTCATGGTGGAGTGTTGTGGTGCTGGATGCCGATGATGATAAGTGGTGGATTCTCTGTTAAGACTGCTAAGCTGCTGTGCTGGCTGAACGGGGGGCTCTGGCTCCATTGGCTGTCGTGGCTGATTTTGGCTGTGGTTGAACCATTTCAATAGGTTACCATGGATTTATCCACTCAAAACCGCTGACTTGGCTGTCCATGTACAGCCTCTTCATGTCACCACTGGGACGCCTGTTTATTTCATAATGCTGACATTTTTTGAGGAGATTTGATGAAAAATTAAAGTTCAACACAACAACACACAAAGAGAAACTTTTTAGTTAGCTGGTTTAAAAGTGCGGACTTTAAATCATCTTCATGCTACGGAAACTTTTTTTTCCCTTTTTTTTTAGGACAAAAATTAAAAACTGTTTAGCCTTTAAAGTGTCTGTATCATTTACAGTGTTGTAAAAACCAACAACTGGTTTTCTGGGCCTTCAAATTCAAAACAAACACAGCCCTCCTTTTAATAATGACACCAATAACATGTAAATAGGTGCTATAAACATACGTATGAGAGGAAATATGTTTTCCATAGACTTAAATTGCAGCATTTTATTTACTGGCCTGGTAAATAATCACCCTGTAAAGACAGTTCAGTCAGCTCTGAGTACTTGTGAATAGCTCTCTCCATTCTGCGCTGAAAGCTGTCTATTTAATTTCTCTCTTCTGTCCTCAGAGCAGTAGCTATTAAGTGCCTTCATATGTCAAGCCAGTGACACCTCCTCCATTCTCTTCAGCTTGTTTAAGCGTGCCCCTGTATTGTTGCCCGCCGTGCTTGACGTGTTAATAGCTTAATAACGTAATCTGGCAAATAATGACACCTCATCACAAAGACCGAGGCCAAATGTTTACAAGGGAAGCTGTAATGTATGATGACAGTAATCTGAATAAAAATGAATTTACTGGCGTCGTCTCATTTGCAGTAAATTTTCACTTCTTCCATGCACAACTGATGCTCCGCGGACACCTTCCTTTGCTCTCTAGCTGTCTCATTACCCTGCCTTTCAAGTGGTGGGAGAAAGGGAGAGACGGAGAGAAAAGAGATGGAGAAGGGGTGAGAGTGTGAGAGGGAGAGAGCGAGGGGGGGAGAGAAAAGGGGGTAAAGTAAAAGAGAAAGAGAGGGCAAGGAGGAGATAGGCACTGATAGAGCTTGTTATTTTCAAAGCCATTTTCCTTCTCTATTGTTTGCTGCGGAGCAGAAATAAGGAAAAAAGAAAGAAGTTCACACCGATTTCAAAAAGTCTCACTTCCTTTTTGACAGATGTGGTGTCAGCTTTGCTGTTTAATTAAAAGGAAATGGAGGTGATGATTGCAACACAGACGTGATCTGATATGATAATGTATTTACAATCATCAAGATGATCGTCATTAAGGATGTGTCAAGGACGAATTCATTGTGGGATTTGGGGTCCTGAGCTGTCAAGTGTATTTTTCTGAGGCAGTTGTGAGATTGTCAGGAGGATGCTGTGACGATGACAGTCACAATTAATAATTTGCTAAAAGAATGTGATTGAGTTTTATACACAGTTTTGTCATGGCGATTTCCAAAGCCCAGAACATTCAGCAGTGTGAGCGAGAGAGAGAGAGAGAGAGAGAGAGAGAGAGAGAGAGAGAGAGGCAGAGAGAGAAAAAAAGGCCCAGGCAACACTGAAACAAGAGACAAAAATACCCTTGATACATACACTATATGGGATTCTATTATTAAATGACTTTGAATTATTTTATGCACGCCTGCTTGAATTTTTCATAAGAGGTGCATATGGAAGGTTCATCAAAACAAATTGTTCGATTTTGACAATTACTACAACAATCACACCCTTCTTTCGCTGCACCTGTTTGAAAATGAATAATTTGAAGTCATTTTAATTGCTTATGTGACGGCTAATCATCAAGGCATTAATTTATTTATCGAGCTTCATTTGAACTTCCTCCTTAGTGATAACATATCCAGCCTTACTCTCTAGAGTAACAAGATACTGATTAAACTGTAGCAACCTCCTTCAGTATTATGCAGATGCCGAGGAGTGAGCCCTGGAGTGGCTGCAATAATAAGATGCATGATCCGAACCAAGCCGAGATGAACCATGTATTGGTCATAATGAAAAGCAGAAAAAATAACTTGTTGATGGGGATGATAATATTTTTAAACTAAAACTGCCAGGAGACGGGTTTAATTGTGAGCATCTTTGGTTTTAAATGCGCTTTAATCGTGTTGCTGCTTTCATTAGGTGACCCAGAACATAACACTTCTAAACACTGGAGTATCCCCTAAATCAAAAGACAAACTTGACAGTGTTGAGTTATGTGACGAAACACAGAAAGTGAGGAACATCTGCCCCAAACTCTCAGAGAAGCGGAGCATTAGCCTGAATGTTTCTAGCTGCTGGTGGCTCATCTGCAGTTGGTGGTGTGCCGGGATTGGTGCGATGGCTATGGGGAAATCAGCCACTGTTCTCTCTCTCTGGGTCCCAAGCATGGCCATTAACTGACTGCCAGCAGCTCTGGGAAGAGGAACAACAGATGCCAGCAACTGAAAAGCCTCCAGCTCTTCAGCTAAACCAATCCCAACTGAGTCGGGACGGGCCTCTGTAGATTTTTGGACATACAGCGAACAAATGTGGACATGAAAGGGGGAAGAGGAGGGCTGTTCTGGAGGTAAAGATTTGTTAACCCTCTTGAACTTGACAAGAGACGGGACCGAGGCACAGATTAGCCCTCTCAAAGCTGGCTTTTGCAAAAGGTTGCTGTGTGAATATGTGAATGTGGGTGTGAAGCGATGTGTGTGTGTGTGTGTGTGTGCGCACATATGTTTGTGTTTGTATGCGCCTGTGCATTTGTGTTTAAACAAGTTTGCCTGTTTGCACATTCTATATGCAGACAGTCGCAACGACAGCAGCGCATTAAATGGTATGTAATTACAGCCGTGAAACCATTTAATTATGTTGTAATTACATTTTACTTCTCTGACATTGCCATATCTGTTCTACAGCAAAAGATTTCTTTTCATGTGATGTCAGTAGATATCACTGTAACCATTTGGCAGAGCAGTGAAAAGCTACACCCCGGCTTAACTTTCATTTCTTCCTGAAAAGACGGAAAACGCATCAACCTTTAAAAAAGTCCCCACATGTTTAAATGATTCAAATACTTGTCTTCTGACTGGAAATACGTAATGAGGCTAAACTATTAAGGTGCTAATGCTACCTCCGGGTGCAGGGGTCATGTGCTCGAACATTACATTATACTTAAGCAAAGACACATGAGAGACGTCAAATGGTTTTGACCACATCAAGCTGCGGAGCAACAAGGAAATGACGGGACGCAGAAGTAGGAAGTGGAGGTGGAGAGCAGGGTGGGGGAGCAAGAAAGCACAAAGCCTGGGTAAACACAGCTAGGTCTGCATCTGGAACCAACTAAAAAGATGCTTAATAATGCAGAGCCGTGCAGGCGGGCCCTGTGCAGCTGTTGTGTGCGCAGGACCATGAAAGACTCTCCATCTGACAGCTGGCTCCATCTAGCTGGCTCCATCACCCTCTCCCTCTCTTTCTCTCTCCCTCTTGCTTCCCTCTCTCCTCTGTGGTCCAGAGTGGCAAGGAGACAGCAGATTAGGGATTAGCCAATCCCTGCCATCCTCATCTGTCCCATCTGCCTGCCAGCCAGCCAGGCTCCTGATTCCAGGGAGAGATGGGACATTACTGGGAAAAGGGGGAGAAGGGAATGCGAGACAACAGAGGAGACAAAGCAGGACTGATTGGGGGAAACGGGAAGAACTGGGACGAGGGAAACTACAGAGGATGAACCTGGGCCGAGGGGAGGAAGGGGTGGGTGTCAGAAGCACGCAGGCAGAGACAGGACAGCAGGACTTGACTGGGGTAGACAGAGACACACTACTGTACAGTATTGGGAATTAAAGATTAGAGACCTCAGCCTTTCGATGAACTTGAGGCTACTTTAACAATTTCAGTCAATGCCATGATACACGCCACGATTCTGTAATCTCATGAAACATTCAAAGAACCTGCCACTCTGAATATTCAGCAACTTTTCACCGTACCACTGTATCTTAATCCGTGACTTTCTCGCTACAGGCAGCACATGAACGTACATTATTTTCTGTGCAGAAATTTCACCTGAACAAAGCTGGCATCCCTTTATAGTTGCTAAAAATAAACCCTTGTATTTTGTCTCGCTATCAAAGAGACCACTTGTCTTTTTAATAATCTGCCAGCTCACATTTGGCAGAGACCAGAAAGCACACTCAGAGAAATAATTGCTGTTATCTGTTAGAGTCAATAAAACCTCTACAATTGCACTATTTGAGATAAGAGTGTGCTCCTTGCCATGTGTTCCCCTAAACGAAGTCCCACTAAATGATTTAGATATACACTCACTAAGTATCTGCTTATACATTATGAGTGTAATAAGCTCCAGGCAATTGCGGGCTATTGGAAGCATCAGTCATTGAACTAAATAACAAGGAAACAAACTGTGCACACATGCAGATCTGGTTCTATGCCAAAATAATTTAGATATCAACACTGTGGTCAAACATTTTCCACATATCTATCTTCTTCCAACAAGATCATACACTGCACTGTAAATGTATTCACAAGTGTTAAGTGAGCAATATCAGGTAGCAGCAACATTATAGCTTTTGTTTCATATTATAATAACGATTCAAACTTAAGGGACCGAGTTCTGCTCAGCAACAGGGGAATAAGGGGAAAAAAAGTTTGCTCCTTTTCCTCTAGAAAGGCACCCGGTAGCTTAACAGGCCCTCAGCTCCAGTACCTGGTTCCCTCTGTGCACACCTTTAAATCACACCCAGGATAGTTGCCTTGTCAAAGCTCTCTCAGTGAGCCAGGCATCTGAGAAACATTAAAACACTTCCTCATGCAAGCCCGAGCCTCCCACAGGGCAGCGAACGGGAGCAGAGCCTTTCTCTCAGGCCCAGTATCCGGGGAGGATACTGCTCAGTACCGCTTGGAAAGTCCCAGCTCGGACAGCGGTGGTTAATATTTTAATAGCCTACGGCTGAGGCAGTTATCATCCAAGTATATTCTTGTTGGTGGATTTAAAAAACCCACTCTCACTCCCTCTCTCTCTCTCTTTCTCACAGTTAAGAACCCGATTTGAGTTTTTAATTATTCTTTTTTGAATTCCCCAACCAGCTCTCCTCTGTTCTTTTTCATTTGTGCTGTGCAGTTTTTCCAAGACTCGCACCCAGGGAATCCCCGACAGTGTCCTACTTAACTTTTCACTTTCTTTCCTGTGATTTGTTCTTTTTTTTTTCCGGGTTGAGGGACTATTACTGATCAATCCACGGCTTCTCTCCAAACACCTGCGTTTATATTGATCAGTCATCCACTTTCCCTCCTTTTGAACTGAAGGGAAGACTTGTCAGCACAGGTAAAAGTGATCAAATCCCCTTATGAAGCCACATCTCTGTAGTGTGAAATCCTTTACTTGGGAACAATGTTTGCCCGCAAGTGCTACACTGTGGAGTTAAATGGGCACCAAAACAATTTCTACTATTGAACTTTGGTGGAAATTTTTACAACAACTTTTGTTGTTTCCACTAATCAGCATTTAAAGCTCCAACAGTGTACCGTAGTGCGCCTCTTTAATTCCAAACAACCTAAAAACAGAGGGGGGGAATCAAGCAAAATGAGATAGGAGTGCAATAAAAAACACAACAGAGACGTGTTTGTGCTTACATTGGCATGTGTACATGTGTGTATTTGCATATGTATGTGAACATTTGTGTCCATGCAAATGCGGGTCTACAGGTCTTTTTTTATATGCGTGTGTGTGTGCATGTGTGTGTGTGGCTGCTCTGAGCCAGCCGTCAGCACAGCCTGCAGGGAAGGGGCCGGGGTTACGGCATCAGCTGCAAGCAGGAATGAGAATGGCTGAGAGTCAGACAGACACTGCCGTGGGTTATTATGTTTGAGTCAGACCAAGCACTCCTGGGAGCACCGAAAATATTGCTGTTACAGTTGTAACATTATCACAACAGAATAAATAAGAGCGGACCCGGGACACCCAAGGAAAGATTTAAAAAAGAATATATGCATGGACCAAAACAGAACAGGAATAATTAATTAAATAAATCTCATCACAGCACTCCTCTGCACACTTAATTGAAGTGCGCTAAACGTGGCGAGTGCTTTCAAAATTGAGAGGATGGGTCAATCCGAACCTCTGCACCTCCATAATGAAAGAGAAAAAGGAAGATAATAGCACACATAACCTCAAGCAATTAAAGGGCTCCAGAATGTGGTGAACAAGCTTTGCCCTCTTGGACACTGTTGACCCACAGTGCCCAACAAGGCCCCCTGGGAAATAAGCACTTATTAAAAATGGAGGAACAGCCACAATCCCACCGAGGCTGTAATATGCTATAGAGTAATTTAATTCTACTTACATGTATCACTTCAGCTTCCGTGCCGAGTATGAAGCAATTCAGCATTTCATTTGACAAAATATGACCTGTCAAGAGACTGAATAATAACACAGCTAGATCAGATGTGTGGACATGCGATACAGTTCTGTGCACGGCTCCAGAAAAAGGTCCTGCCATTCATGAAGATGGTATCTCAACATAATTGTCATTTCCTCTGCTATCTTGAAACACGCTGCATCTTACAATAAAAAGCAATACATAAAGAAGCCTCATCTACTTAAGGGATTATTTTGAAAGTCTCTCTTTACCCTCCAACAGACTGATGAAACACACTTCCATGCTTGATTTGATCATCCTTCATAAAGGAGG